>JANTQA010000041.1:0-13617 GCA_027625915.1 Anaeramoeba flamelloides
AATGAAAATTCTTTCAACACTATCTCACCCTGAAGAAAAATTATTATGTAACCTACGTGTTATAAGAAAGTATGCTTAAAGAAATTGGTTATGATAATATTTATAATTAATTGTAACAATAATAAAACACAAAAAATAAAACAAACATAATGCAGAGAGAATATCTACAATTAAATTGCGTTGGGATTTGAAATCCAAAAAAAGTAATAAAAAATTATCGAAAAAAGGTATTAGAGTTCCCTATATTGTAATATACTACTTTGCTCGGATTTGATTATACCAATCGAAGTTAAAGAGAATATTGTATTAAAAAAATTGGTTTCAGACAAATAGTGATGTTATTGTGATAATTTAAACCAATGGAATTTTATATATACAAAAAGTTTAAAAATTTAATCTCAACCCCGAAGATAATCACTATGATATCAGTTTTTTTATCGATGCACATTCTCATAAAAGTTCCGATGCGTGATAATTTAAAAAGGTGTTTATGTTTATCGATTATAATGTTGGAAGTGCTCGTCTCAAAATCATTCCATTTTTCTTTTAATGAATCTTCCCAAAGAAGTGCTTCCATTTATGATTTAAAAACACGATTACCATTTATCAGTGAATTATTACACTTATAACGAACGAAAGAATTATTTGGAAAGAAAGTTTTGTTAATTATGTTTCTGCATGGAATGCAGTGAACAACAGCCCGCCTCTGGTAAATTAAGTCATTGTACTCTATTGAAGTTTGTGAACATATTGTTGCCTGCCCAAACATAATGAAGGATTTAATTTGGGCAAGAATATAATTTTTTAAGATAAAAACTTTGATATCACACTGAAGTTAATTCTATAACGGTGACTGTAATTTACTACACTAGAAAAGAGGAACTCCAATCAAAATAATTTAGAGAATGAAAATGATAGATCTCGACCCTTAATTTCAAGAAAATAAAAAAAAAAGTAGATTAAAGTGGAGATAAAAAACAATTGAGAAATTATTCAAGAAGAAAGAATATCAAACGAAATTGTGAATGATGAAGAATCTATTACTAGTAAGATTCACAAAATATTAATAATGAAAGTGAAGGGGGAGACTCAAGATAATCTAACTTTAAACACTGAAGTCTAGTATAAATTTATATTCTGAAGGTGTGTGATATTTTTTTTCTCAAAAGCGTAATGACGATTTTTTTAAAAGAGCTACAGAAATTTTTAGTTTTATTGGATATACAACGGGAACCCTGGAAATACAGAATAATTAAAGAAAAGATATCGAAAAACATGGAGTTCTCTTTCTCTTACAAGAGGAAATCCTTGTTGCATTATTCAAGTTTAAAAAGTTATAGTTTTTTATCATTTTACGATTTGCTGGGTCATTTATTGCTTGAGGGACTTTTAAAGATGGACTATTAATTGAAAAACATTATGGGGGTAAGGGTACTCGAATCTTTATCAGTGGAATCTTGATATTTTAATTAAGTTGTATCCATGGGTTAATGTTCCTTTAGACCCTTGCAGTAATAAACTAAATCGCAATCGAGGTTTTGGACCTTTCAATGATACTTAATATTGCGATTGAATTAACTGAATATGGATATTTTTAAACTAAAATCCAAGAGTTGAATTGAAAGATTCAACTTGAGTTGATAAACAAACAGATAAGAGAAATCCAACTCAAAAAGTCAAAGATGAAAGAAAAAGATATAAAAAAGCTTTTCAAGATTAAAAGAGAACCAATTAATTTTAAATATATTTCGGAAAAAATCATCTTACTTTTTTAAATGAGTTTTTCTAATTGAAAGACAGAATATTTCGACCAAGTTCCAATTAATAAGTAAGTTAAAAGTAATTTTAGATTGGATTGATTTGTTTAATAGTGATATCAATCACTTTTTGCCTCAGAGAAATAAAAAGATGATGATATACTTGAAAAAAATTTAATGATTTCCGTGTATCCTTTAAATTATGTAATTTAAAGATTTGCGAGGCTCAAGTGTTGAAGATAAAACATTAAAAAAAAAAATTTTTATAACTAAAAACGAAAAACTCTATTCATTATCTGAAACTTATCAAAATGTCAGAAGACAGTTCAAGTTCTTTATAGAGTTTCATCAATTTTTAAATTGAATTGAAATTAGTTAAATGGTATAAAACTCTTACTTAATTTGGTGGAAATTATTAGGAAAATTTATTATTTTGAAGTTTGCAGCAATTGGCAGCATATCAAATCATAAATTTTAAAGTTACCCCCCCGATTTATTTTCTAAACCGTGTTTTAAATTAAGATTAGAGATTTTATCACAAACTTAATAGTGTTAATTTAGAATTGTTTTTTCAAATTGATAATACGTATGATAAGGAATAAAAACTCAAACACTGAAATTTTTGTTTTTTGTAAGTGTCTCAGATAATGAATATTAGTTTTTCTTTTAAGTTATAAAATTCATTTTTTTTTTTATTAGTTTCATCTTCAATAAAATTATGACTTGAGCCCGGCAAATCTTTAAAATTACATAATTTTAAATGGATAAAACGGAAATCATTACACTTTTTTCAAGTAAATCATCATCATTTTTATTTCTTGAAGGTAAAAAAGAGATTGGATATCAAACTATTAAACAAATCAATCCAATCTAAAATTACTTTTTAACTTATTATTAATTGGAACTTGGTCGAAATATTCTGTCTTCCAATTAGAAAAAATCATTTAAAAAGAGTAAGATGATTTTTTTCTCGAAATATATCTAAAATTAATTGGTCTCTTTTATTCTTGAAAAGCTTTTTTATATCTTTTTTTCATTTTCATCTTTTGATTTCCTTTTTGAGTTAGATTTCTTTTTATCTGTTTGTTTATCTAACTCAATTTGAATCTTTTTCAATTTCAAACTCTTGGATTTTAGATTCAAAATATCCATATTCAGTTAATTCAATCGCAATATTAAGTATCATTGAAAGGTCCAAAACCTCGATTGCGTTTAGTTTATTACCAAGCGGGTCTAAAGGAACATTAACCCATGGATACAACTTAATTAAAAATATCAAGATTCCCCTGATAAAGATTCAATATAAGTTTTACCTAATAATGTTTTTTACAATTAATAGTCCATCTTTAAAAAGTCCCTCAAGTAATAAATGGACCCAGCAAATCGTAAAATGATAAAAACTATAACTTTTAAAATTGAATAAATGCAACCAGGGATTTCCTCTTTGTAAGAGAACTCCATGTTTTTTCGATATCTTTTCTTTAATTATTCTGTATTGTTCAGGTTCTGGTTGTATATCCAATAAAACTAAAAATTTCTGTAGCTCTTTTAAAAAATCGTCATTACGCTTTTGAGAAAAAATATCAATACCTTCAGAATATAAATTTATACAGACTTCAGTGTTTAAAGTTAGATTATCTTGAGTCTCACTTTCACTTTCATTATTAATATTTTGTGAATCTTCACTAGTAATAGATTCTTCATCATTCTCAATTTCGATTGATATTCTTTCTTGAATAATTTCTAATTGTTTTTTATCTCCATTTAATCTTTTTTTTTTATTTTCTTGAATGATTAAGGTCGAATCTATCATTTCATTCTCTAAATTATTTTGATTTGAGTTCCTTTTTCTAGTTGTAGGAATTACAAAGTCATCGTTATCAGAATTAACTCGCGTGATATCAAAGTTTTTATCTTTAAAAATTATATTCTTGCCCAAATTAAACCCTTCATTATGTTTGGACAGACAACAATGTCTACAAACTTCAATAGAGGAATGACTTAATTTACCAGAGGCGGGCTGTTGTTCTACTGTATCTCCAGCAATAGAACATAATCTAATAAAAACTTTCTTTCCAAATAATTCTTTCGTTCGTTGTAAGTGTAATAATTCACTGATAAATGGTAATCGTGTTTTTAAATCATAAATGGGCACTTCTTTGGGAAGATTCATTAAAAAGAAAAATGGAATGATTTTTTGAGACGAGCACCAACATTAAAGTTTTCGATAAACATATAAACACCTTTTAAATTATCACGCATCGAACTTTTATGAGAATGTGCATCGATAAAAAGACTGATAAAAAAAACATAATCATAGTGATTATCTTCAGGGTTGAGATTAAATTTTTTAAACTTTTTTGTATGATAAAATTCCATTGGTTTGAAATTATCACAATTAACATCACTATTTGTCTTTTTGAAAACCAATTTTTAATAAATATTCTTTTTAACTTGGATTGTATAATCAAATCGAGCCAAGTAGTTATTGTAATATAGGGAACTTCTAATACTTTTTCGATAATTTTATTACTTTTTTTGGATTTCAAATCCCAACGCAATTTAATTGTAGATATTCTCTCATTAGTTTGTTTTTTATTTTGGGTATTATTGTTATAATAATTATAAATATTATCATAACCAATTTCTTTAAGCATACGCTTTCTTATAACACGTGGTGTACATAATAATTTTTCTTCAGGGTGATAGTGTTGAAGAATTTTCATTAAATCTTTAAAATGGACACTCGGGGTATTAGATTTAAGTTTCCATTCAAATAAATCTTTTTGTAAATTTTTACTTTTTAGAAAGTTCTCATATAATAACCTTGGCTGTTCAGAATAATTTGTATTGGGTGTCTCATTATTGATATTATTCCAGTTTGGGTCAAAAACATTATAAATAGATAAATCTACCTTAAAATCGCAAATATTATCCTTACAAAATTGTATTTGTGTTTTAATATCCTCTATACTTAGAGGAATTTGAATGTGTTTTATTGCGTTTTTTTTTGGAAATATTTGAGGAATATTTTGTTGAATGATTTGTTTTTTGGTAGTCGAGTTTGTAGTATTCGTGTTTGATAAATCTTCATAATAATCCGAATCCTCATCATAATCGGAAAAAACTTCACAATCTAAATCTTGTGATATTTGTTTCCAATAAAGTAAATTAGAATGATTAATCCGATTTCTTTTATATTTGTTCTGCATTTTTTGAGTTTTAATACTTTTTGGAACAATTTGATAAGGAAATTCTTCCATTTCCGATTCAGAATTTGACGAAATATCTTCAATATTATCATCAATGGGCAACCCAGATTCACTAAAGTCGGTTTCGAAACCACCAATACCAAAAGAGTTGTCATTTTCAAAATTTGTGGAGGGTTCATCAGAAGGTGTACCCATTTGATTAAAATCATGATTCATTTGTAAAGATTCATTTTTTTCAGAAGTGTAATCCTTTTTACGGTATTTATTCTGAAGAAGGACTGAATGTTTCTTACAAATTAATGGAGATGTTAACTTAATTCTCATTTCCATGCATTTTTTATTTAAATTATTCCCAACAAAATCACAAATTGTAAATGTTTTATTACATTTTTGTGTTTTACCCTTGATTCTTATACCGTTAAAACCACATTTACAATCTAATATTTTTTTTTCACATTCCTCATGAATAAGAAAACGGGATATATCTTTTTTACGGGCACTCCTTTTCAAAAAATGTTTCAAATAGCCATAATTACTTCTTTTATGTAGTTGTACTTTTTTTTCAATTTAACAACTAAATTTTTTTAAATTATCAGATTTTAAATCAAAACAATCTTTTAAACAGCAAAATTGAGAACGAGTTTTTCATAATTTATTATTATACTATTAAAATTAAAAAAAGTTGTTTAAAATAATATTATAATAATGGTTAGAGAAATGGTTAATACATGGGAATGAAAAAAAAAAAAAAAACAAAAAAAAATTATACAATCTAAATAGATAAAATAAATACTTGTAAATATTTTCTATTCCTTTTTTTTAAATATTTGTATGATAGGATTTTTTCTTAAAATAAACACTTAATATCATAGGACCGTACTTGGGCTCAGTTGATTAAAGTATAAAAAAAAAACAGTAAATTCTTTTCCTCGGCAGACAAGCGCCTTTTAAAATAAAATTTAATAGGCAGAGTATACACTTTCTAGGGGGTTAAATTCACCATCACAGTTCGATTGACATAAAATACGGTCTTTTTGGAAGGTTTCTGCACCTACATTATTATATACAGGGTTGAATCAAAACTACTTCTAAAGTACATCCATAAAAAGATAGTTTTTACAAAAAAATGATTCAATTAAAGATTTTAGAGGAAATATAACTGTATATTAGATGTTCTGGTTTTCACCTTGCCATTAAGTTTAAGACGGGCTGCAAAACAGCAGGAATATGTTACTTTAAAGAATATTTAAAATAATTGGAAATTTTTAAAATATTTTACTCATATTTAGATATTTAAATATTTTGATAGTTAAATATTTAAATTTTTTAAATATTAGTCAATTCAAAAAATTATATTTTACAGTAAAATCTGTGGAATCGAAAAAAATAAAAAGAAAATTCAGTCAGTTTCACTTTTAAGGCACAAACTTTCAACGAAATTTAAGGTACAAAAAAATCTCAAATTAAGGCATAAAATTGAGATTCTAGTAAAATAAATTGTAAAATAAAAAAATTTCAAAATTTGTGCCTTAATTTGAGATTTTTTTTGTGCCTTAAATTTCGTTCAAAGTTTGTGCCTTAAAAGTGAAACTGACTGTAAAATCTTCACATATATTCAATGGAATAGGATCATAGACTCTAAAATTATCTGAAATCGATTTTTAGAATAGAAAATTATGTAAAATATTGGTTTCGGGGTAATAAAAAAATTTTTGGCCAAAACATGGCCATTTCAAATAATTATGGCCAAAAATTGACCATTCCAAGTCTATAGTGGCAATTTAAGCCACTATTGGTCAATTTTTGGCTAATTTTACATAATTGCCGCCATTACGGCGACATTTATGCTTTATTTGCCAAAAATTGACCAATAGTGGCTTAAATTGCCACTATAGACTTGGAATGGTCAATTTTTGGCCATAATTATTTGAAATGGCCATGTTTTGGCCAAGGTTATTTGAAAAAGGCCAAGTAGGCCATAGTTATTTATACATGGCCTAATTAGGCCAAAAGAAAATTGTTTTTTTCATTAGGGACTAGTAAAGTCCCTAATGACAAAAGAGATTTTAGATCTCTTTTTTTTTTTTTTTTTTTTTGAAATTGCCTTCCATTGAAGTGGAAGGCAATTTTTTTAAAATTGTGGCCTTGTTGGCCATAAAAAATGCCAAATTGGCAAAAAATGGCCTTTTTAGGTCAAAGGGTTTGAAAAATCGCCGTAATGGCGTGATTTTACATAATTGCCGCCATTACGGCGACATTTATGCTTTATTTGCCAAAAATTGACCAATAGTGGCTTAAATTGCCACTATAGACTTGGAATGGTCAATTTTTGGCCATAATTATTTGAAATGGCCATGTTTTGGCCAAGGTTATTTGAAAAAGGCCAAGTAGGCCATAGTTATTTATACATGGCCTAATTAGGCCAAAAAGAAAATTGTTTTTTTTCATTAGGGACTAGTAAAGTCCCTAATGACAAAAAAGAGATTTTAGATCTCTTTTTTTTTTTTTTTTTGAAATTGCCTTCCATTGAAGTGGAAGGCAATTTTTTTAAAATTGTGGCCTTGTTGGCCATAAAAAATGCCAAATTGGCAAAAAATGGCCTTTTTAGGTCAAAGGGTTTGAAAAATCGCCGTAATGGCGTGATTTTACATAATTGCCGCCATTACGGCGACATTTATGCTTTATTTGCCAAAAATTGACCAATAGTGGCTTAAATTGCCACTATAGACTTGGAATAAAAAAATTTTTGGCCATAATTATTTGAAATGGCCATGTTTTGGCCAAGGTTATTTGAAAAAGGCCAAGTAGGCCATAGTTATTTATACATGGCCTAATTAGGCCAAAAGAAAATTGTTTTTTTCATTAGGGACTAGTAAAGTCCCTAATGACAAAAGAGATTTTAGATCTCTTTTTTATTTTTTTTTTTTTTTTTTTTTTTGAAATTGCCTTCCATTGAAGTGGAAGGCAATTTTTTTAAAATTGTGGCCTTGTTGGCCATAAAAAATGCCAAATTGGCAAAAAATGGCCTTTTTAGGTCAAAGGGTTTGAAAAATCGCCGTAATGGCGTGATTTTACATAATTGCCGCCATTACGGCGACATTTATGCTTTATTTGCCAAAAATTGACCAATAGTGGCTTAAATTGCCACTATAGACTTGGAATGGTCAATTTTTGGCCATAATTATTTGAAATGGCCATGTTTTGGCCAAGGTTATTTGAAAAAGGCCAAGTAGGCCATAGTTATTTATACATGGCCTAATTAGGCCAAAAGAAAATTGTTTTTTTCATTAGGGACTAGTAAAGTCCCTAATGACAAAAGAGATTTTAGATCTCTTTTTTATTTTTTTTTTTTTTTTTTGAAATTGCCTTCCATTGAAGTGGAAGGCAATTTTTTTAAAATTGTGGCCTTGTTGGCCATAAAAAATGCCAAATTGGCAAAAAATGGCCTCTAAAGGCCTTATTCAAACGTTTGTTATTTTTTTTTTTTTAGTTTTTTTTTTTTTTTAAAAAAATGATTTAAGCAAAAAATAACAAACAAAAAAAAATTACTTTTTTAATGAGTATTCTACCAAAACAAAAGCACAATACACTCCAAATCCAAAAATCAAAAACCCACTATTAAATGTCAAAAATAAAAAGAAAAATAAAAAAAGAAATAAATAAAAAAAATAAATCTTTAAATCTTTAAGGGATTATTCAAAATACCCAAAATCATTTAAAACCTTTAAAAACACTGAACTATACCAACTATAGTCTTGGATTACAAATTCAATAAGTTTTTTAATTCAAAATATTACTTTAATTTTTTAAATCAATTTTACAAATTATCACAAGTTTAATTATTACTACTTTTTTTTTACTTTATTATTATCAAAACTAAATTTGATAGAGATTTTTTAATTTTCAAAATTGTTTTTATAAATATTGTTCTATTAATAATAATCTTTAGTGTCTATTTATCTTCAAGATATTTTTATTTTTTGTTATTAAAGACAATTATTACCAACTATACATCAATATATTTAACTGAATGTAATTATTCAAAAAACAAATTAAAAAAATTAAAAATGACTTAATTAAAATCAAATAATATTTTTGGATTTTTTCAAAAAAATTGTAGTTTTACTACAAATTTATTAAAAATATAAACACTTTTTAATTTTTTTAAAAAATGACTTTAATAAAAAAATTTTTTTTTTTAATTTTTTAATATTTCCATTCTAATAAAAAAAAAATGCTAAAATCGTATTTTTCATAAAATTTTAATTTAGCAAGACTTGCTTAATTTTTCAAATTTAAAATTATTTTTTACAAAATTTCTTCAAATAAAAATTCAAAAAAAAAAAACAAGAAAAATTTTAAAAAAAAAAAAACTGAAAAAATGAAAAGTTGGTAATATCTGCTAAAATAATGGAGCTACCTATTTCTAAATTTGAAAAATCGATTTTTTCGAATAATTTTATCATATTTAGCAATCTTATTTTTCTTAATCTTGATTATCATCAAAAAAATGAAAATTTTAATTTAAACTTGTTTATATATAAATAATTTAAAAACTTCTACTCCTCACACAGAAAAAAAATACTTAGTTACCAGCATTTATCCAAATTTTGGTACCTAAAGAAGATTTTTTATTTTTAAAAAAAAAAAATTTTTGAAAAAGATTTAAATGTAAATTCAGGTAGCAAACATATATACTTTAATTGATCAAATTAGATATATAAAAATTTTTAAAAAAAAAAAAACTATTAATTTAATTGATCTTATCAGGAATCGAACTCTGGTTATCACTTTTCAAATTTTGAGATCTTGGTGCTCTATCGCTGAGTTAATGAGTAATTATTTGATATTTTAAAATTATAAAATTCTGAAGATGATAAAATTGAATTATTAATTGAGTAATTTTTTCTAATATATTTTTTTTTTGAAAAAAAAAAACCACAAGTTTTTTACGATTGAAAAAAAATTTTTTTTTTTATTTTCATTGTAAAAAAAATTAATAAATTTAAAATTGAATTGAAAAAAACTTATAAATTTTTTTTTTTTTTGAAAAAATCATTTTAATAGGAAACTCTAGTAAAATTTTTTTAATTTTTAGCATTTTTTTTATATTTTCTAATGATTACGCTATTAAAAAATTTGAAAAAATGAATATTTATATAAAATAAGATGAGGCCTAATAATTTTTTTTTCAAAATATTGTTAATGTGAATTTTTTTTCTGATAAATTAGAAAAAAATGAAATTTTACTAGAGTTTTCCTATTAAAAAAAAATTTTTTTTTAAACATTGTTTTTCAGTTAAAATAAAAATAAAAATCATTTTTTGAGATGTTTAAAAAAAAATTTTTTTTTCAAAGTTACCAATTTTTAGTGCTTTAAAAATATTTTGAAAAAAAAATTTTTATATACATTTTTAAAATTTTCAATTTTGAAAAAGTCAAAAACACCCATTTTAAATACTAAATATTTTCGAACCCACTAACCCTCATAATGTTTAAATTTAAAAAATTCACAAAAAAAATCAAAATAAAAAATTTTTTAAAAAAATTTTTTGTCTATGACAAATAGATTTTTATATTTCATTTTATCAACCAATATTCACAGTAACTTATGTATTTTTATAAATAACTTGGATAAAAGTGAAAAAAAATAAAAAAAAAAAATTTTTTTAATCTAAAAAAAAAATTTCAAAATTAAAAATTTTATAACTATTGTAGTTAAAAATATATTATAAATATAATATTTGAGTAAATCAAAAATGGGAAAATCAAAAGAGTGGTAAAAAATTTTCAAAAAAAATATTTTTTTAAACCTTAATTTTATCAATTTTTTTCACCAAAATCATATTTTCGATCAAAAAATTACCCTAGTAAGATGATATTTAAAACACCAAAAAAAAATTATTTTTGTGTAAAAGGTACCTTTTTTTTAAAAAATGAAAAATTCTAAATTTCAAAAAAAAATTTTTTTTTGACAAAAAATCGAAAATTGAGAATAACTTCTAAACTAGAGGAGATACAGAGCTCTAAACTTAAAAAATCATCTTTTTAGATTATTTTGATTTTGGAACGATGAGTAATTCGCCCAGAGATCCAATATTTAAAAATTCGATTTTTTTCAATTTATACTTGTGTAGTAAAATAAATTGTAAAAATTAAAATTCCAAAAAATGTGCCTTAATTTGAGATTTTTATTGTGCCTTAAATTTCGTTGAAAGTTTGTGCCTTAAAAGTGAAACTGACTGTATTGAATTTGATGTATTTTTCTCACACCTTTTAAAGGTAAAATATTAGAATATTGTGGTGAAGTTGTTACATTTAATAATATTCCATTTGTTTGTGATAAATTTTCAACAAGGTTTGAATAATCATCACATGTCACTGAAATTATATTAATATTTTTTAATCTATTTTCAGTTTGTTTTACTAAGCCGAAATGGCTATCACAAATATTAGCACATTGGAGTGCTACAAAAAAATTATGAATTATTTGAATTTGTAGCTTTTCAGTTATTTCTGAAAAAAAAAAAATAAAGTTTTTTTATTTTTAAAATGATTCACGTTATCTGAGAAAAAAGTTATTTCATTTAAATTGGAGAATTGTCCATTATCTAATAAATGTTCAAATCATTTTTTCACATAATGGAAATCTTGAGAAATATTTTTCGAAATAAAATCAAAATACAGTCAGTTTCACTTTTAAGGCACAAAATATCAACGAAATTAAAGGCACAATAAAAATCTCAAATTAAAGCACAAAATTGAAATTCTAGTAAATATAAATTGTAAAAAAAAAAAATTCCAAATTTTTTTCCTTAATTTGAGATTTTTTGTGCCTTAAATTTCGTTGAAAGTTTGTGCCTTAAAAGTGAAACTGACTGTAATAATTTCTATAATTGGCCAGATATAGCATTTTGAAATTTTAAATTGTGTTATTAAAAAAATTTTCTGACATATTTTCATTTTTTCAGGGGTGAAAGTTCATTTTTTTTTAAAAAAGTTTAACTTTTTGTATGAAATTTTGTTGAAAAAAATCAAAATTCGGTCTTTTTTAAAATGAGGGGTATTAAAATTTAGGTGAATTTAATAGTAAAAACGAAATTTTTTATAATTTTTTTTTACTCAAAAAAATATTTTTTTTTGAAATTTAAAAATTTTTATTTTTTATACTTTTTACCTTTTCCAAATTTCCCTTCTTAAATTCCTTGGGTTCCTTAGGTTCCTTCTCTTTTTGTTTTTTAGGTGTTTGGGAAAGGTAAAAAGTAAAAAAAAAATTTATAAGAATTGGTTGACCTGGTCATGACTAACCCAACCAAACTTGTTCATGATCAGATCTTCGACGAGGACTTATGCCACTGAACTGAATCTAACTAGTGCGATCTGAAACCAACCAAAGTGAACCGAATTGAACTTTCCGTACTATCTGTCGAGTCGTTACTTGGACTGGGTTTTTGCGAAAACAAGATTTTGGAAACTTGCAAAAAAAAAAAAAATAAAAAAAAAAAGACAAAGCAACCGAAAAGAAAATTTCGAAAACCAAATCTTATTCTTACAGCCGTTCCATTCGACTTGTGAAACTTTTTTCTATCCTTCAAGCAAACCTGAAATATTAACTTTCCTTTAAAGACCTTTTAAAAATTTTTCATTTTCTTTAAAGACCTTTTAAACTTTTTTCATTTTCTTTTAAAAATCTTTTTAAGATCTTTTAAACTCTATTAATTTTTTTAAAACTTCTTTCAAAACAAACAAAAAAAAAACACAAATAACTACAAACAAAAAACACTAAAATTAGTTTAAAATAATTAGTACCACTTTTACTCTGGCTCTGCCTAAGACTAGATCTTACACATTGTTATTCACAAGCTCTACTCAATTAAACAATACTCTCCTCTATTTAACATACAGCCAACTCTTAAAGTTGATAATTTGTTCCTAAAATTTCTTTTAAAAACAAATGAAAATTGCAATCAAAAATATTTTTTTCAGTACAATTTTCCATTCAATTACTTCTTGGACAAATCGACCAAATCTACGTCAAAAGTTCTCAAACTCCTATTTAATTTGAAATTGGAAAAGAAGAAAATTACATCCCAAACAGTTGAATATCAAATTTTTTAATTTAGAAGAATAGAGACTTTATTCCGAAATCTTGAATACTCAACACGCATTTAATCGATCTGTCCATGAAATAATTGAATGGAAAATTGGTTTGAAAAAAATATTTTTGATTACAATTTTCATTTGTTTTTAAAAGAAATTTTAGGAACAAATTATCAACTTTAAGAGTTGGCTGTATGTTAAATAGAGGAGAGTATTGTTTAATTGAGTAGAGCTTGTGAATAACAATATGTAAGATCTAGTCTTAGGCAGATCCAGAGTAAAAGTGGTACTAATTGTTTTAAACTAATTTTAGTGTTTTTTGTTTGTAGTTATTTGTGGTTTTTTTTGTTTGTTTGAAAGAAGTTTTAAAAAGAATAAAGAGAGTTTAAAAGATCTTTAAAAGATCTTTTAAAGAAAATGAAAAAAGTTTAAAAGGTCTTTAAAGTATCTTTAAAAGGTCTTTAAAAGGTCTTTAAAGGAAAGATAAAATGATCCTTAAAGCACCTTTAAAGGGTAATCCTTCACAAGTTGAATGGAACGGCTGTAAA
>JANTQA010000043.1:0-134466 GCA_027625915.1 Anaeramoeba flamelloides
TTTAACGTACCCAACTCAAAGCTTTTCTTTAATTTAAAAAAAAAAAAAAAATATATATTTATGCACCTAATCTAAACCAACCCTATATTCTTATTATCTACCCCCTCAAATCCTCTTGAGGGGGGCTTTTTTATATTTTATTTGATTTGAATATTATAGTCATTTCCACTTTTAAGGATCTCTTTTCTACAGATTTGTTAACAATGAGAAAATCTTTTTTCAAATGAAAAGTTCATTAATTTTTAAATTGGATAATTTTAGGTGAATTTGAATAAATTATAGGTTATTTAATTGGAAATATGTATCTTTAGAGTATTATTTTCTATATTATTTATGAGTGTGGATTTTTAGGTTTGTTGTTGTATTATATATTCACACTTGTGTATTTAGATCATTTTTTCAAAAAAAAGTGATCATAAATGTTTAAATAAGTAATTAAAAGGGGGGATGGGAGGGTTACTTCATCTTGAAACCAAAAAAAATGAAAAATGGTTGATTTTTTGAGATTTTTTGTTAATATTACTTCGTAAAATTAACAAAAAATCAAAAAAATCGACCATTTTTCATTTTTATTAGTATCAAGATTCCGTACCCCGCTCCCCCCATTTTGTAAACCGCGGGTACGGAATCTTGATACTGATTGATTTCTCAACCACTTTTTAATTTTTTTACATAAAAAATAATTTTTTAGACAATAATAACAAAAAAACTATAATCAAAATTTTATTTATTTAGTTGAAAAAATTGAAAAGGAAAGGAAAAGAAAATAGAAAATAAAGAAATAAAAGAAAACATGTCTTAAAAAGAAAATTATTTTTTAATTTTAAATTGTGTTTTTTTGAAATTTTTAATGTGGAAATCATTATAACATACTTTATGAAAATACTTCTTGCATACTGTACATTTAAAAAATGTTGATGAATCTTTCTTTTCATTTTTATAACATAACCAACATCTTGATGTTTTCTTTTGTATTCTTAAAGTATGTTTATTAGTTGCATTTGAATATAAAAGTGCATTTGTTATTGAAATAAACCATTTCCTTATATCCATAGTTTGATTATTCATTATAGAATGATGTATTCTTGCATTATGAATTAAAAGAATAAAACCCCATAATAAACATTTCAGTTTCCAACTAAGTATTTTGTGTTCAAATAGATAATTTCCAATCATTTGATCAAAATTATCAACAAATCTCATGTTTTTTACATAATCTAAAACTGCATTTGGTTTCCATTCATGGATTTTATTTTTTATCGAAGAATTCGTTGTTAATAAATTAAAATATTTTTTTGGTTTTTTCTTTTTTTTATCACAAATAGTTATTGCAAATAATTCTGTATTATATAAAGAACATTTTGCGATATTAGATTGGTATATATTTAGATTTTTATGTAAAAAGTTTTGAAATAATTGCTTTGGTCTATCCTTTTTACACACTAACGATATGTTATATCCCATTTTGAGAATTTTTATTGCGTTTGATAAAGATCCAAAAAAAGCATCAGCAAAAAGATGGAAATTAAGTTGATTATAGTCAGTTTCACTTTTAAGGCACAAACTTTCAACGAAATTTAAGGCACAAAAAAAATCTCAAATTAAAGCACAAAATCCAAATTCTAGTAAAAATAAATTGTAAAAAAAAAAAAATTCCAAATTTTGTGCCTTAATTTGAAATTTTTTTGTTCCTTAAATTTCGTAGAAAGTTTGTGTCTTAAAAGTGAAACTGACTGTATCTAGACTATTTAAAAATTCGATTATTAATTTTAATGTTTTTTCTTTCTCCCTTTTATTAAAATCTTGATTTTTTTCAAATAATTTTATTTTTATAACCATTTTATTAGAATCACATAATGTATAAATTTTATAACCATTTTTCCTCGGCTTTCTTGGTATTGTAACTTTGTTTGGAGATCTTGCTTTACCAGGTATTAAAGATTCATCAATTACAATTAATTCTCCTGGAATATAATTAACTTTATTTTTTTGATTAATTAAAGAAAAAAAATCATTTACTGTGCGCTTATTTTTACTAAAGGACCAATTTGAATGAATTGATTTAAAATCATTTCTTGACATACAGTCAGTTTCACTTTTAAGGCACAAACTATCAACGAAATTTAAGGCACAATTAAAATCTCAAATTAAGGCACAAAATTCATATTCTAGTAAAACAAATTGTAAAAAAAATAATTCCAAATTTTGTGCCTTAATTTGAGATTTTTTTTTGTGCCTCAAATTTCGTTGAAAGTTTGTGCCTTAAAAGTGAAACTGACTGTAATGTTTTTAATAAATTGATTTTCTAATTGGGGTTCATTTGACCATTGATCTTGATAAAAATGTCTCCGATTAATACACATGTTACAAATTATTGTAAAATATTTTTTCAAATTTTTTTTTATTAATAATTTTTGAATTATTAATTTGTAATAAAAAATTTATTATATCTTCATCAAATATTTGATAAAATATTTCTTTAACACTTGATCCATTTTCTAATAAAGATTTTCCATATCTAATGTTTTTATTAATATTTTGATATTTAAGATCATTCTTCTCATATTTTTTGAGTTCTTCCAAAAAAGTTAATTCTTTTTCATCATTATCTATTTTCACCCATTTAGTAACAATCTTTTCATTTAAAACAATATTTTTAATTGATATTTTATAAAAATTTTCTTCTTTTTGTTCCTTTATAGAGTCTTTTTCCTTTTCCTTTTCCTTTTCCTTTTCCTTTTCCTTTTCCTTTTTCTTTTCATTTTCATTTTCATTTTCATTTTCATTTTCTTTGAATTTTTCTTTATTATTAGTTTTTTTAGTTATGATATCTGGTTGATGGTTTTGAAAAAAATTATCTTCTTTATCAAAATCTTCCTTAATAATATTAAAATAATTATTTTCCAAAATCCTATAATTTTAGAAAAAATAATAAAATAATCGAAAAAATTAATTAAATTTTGTTTAAATATAAAAAATTGTAAATACATAAGTTATTTAATGTCTTACCTAATTTTTCGCTTCCGAGTACTCCTAAGGTATTTTTGCCCCATATTTAAGTTTATTGTCAAAAAAAAATGCCCAATTGTGAAGTTTTAGCGAAAACGATTGAATAATTTTTAAAAAAATCTTAAAAATATTAAGATATTGTATTTTTTTTACTTATTTAGAATTTATAAAAGATTAATACAGTCAGTTTCACTTTTAAGGCACAAACTTTCAACGAAATTTAAGGCACAAAAAAATCTCAAATTAAGGCACAAAATTTGGAATTTTTTTTTTACAATTTATTTTTACTAGAATCTGAATTTTGTGCCTTAATATGAGGTTTTTTTTGTGCCTTAAATTTCGTTGAAAGTTTGTGCCTTAAAAGTGAAACTGACTGTAAAATATCATTATTATATCCAAAAACACATTAGATCTTACAAGGAAGTTGAAATTTTTGAATTTTTTTAAGTTATTTTATTCAATTTTCGATCTTTACTAGAGTCAGTTTCACTTTTAAGGCACAAACTTTCAACGAAATTTAAGGCACAAAAAAAATCTCAAATTAAGGCACAAAATTTGTAATTTTATTTTTTACAATTTATTTTTACTAGAATTTTGATTTTGTGCTTTAATTTGAAATTTTTTTTGTATCTTAATTTTCGTTAAATGTTTTTGCCCTAAAAGTGGAACTTAATGAACAAATCCAAAAAAATTTTACCACATCTTGACATTGAAAAACTCAGTAAAATTATGATTATTCTACAAAACTAAACTAACTTTTAAGGCTATTTTCGGAAATGAATTATTGTTTTAAAAGTTTGATCCATTTTTCTCATTTATACAAAAGTTCAAATCCAACATATTTCTGAAATATTTAAAAAACAAAAATTATTTTTGGTGAAAGGGGAAAGAAATATTATTACCTATGAAGGGAAACCTACCAAAGTTCACTTTAAAAATGAAACCAACTAAGTTTTAAAATAACCAAAGTATAAAAAAATCTACTTTATTTCAAAAAATTACAACAATTATTTTAAACTTGCAAAAAATATTTTTTTTTATTCTAAGAACAGTTCGAAACACATTTTTTCTTTTTACTTTATAAAAAAAAATCTCTCATAAAAAACCAAACAATTAAATTACAAATACATCCCAAAATACCTTTTTAAAACCTGGAAAATTCAACTTATAAACTAAAATAAATAACTTTTTAATTTGATTATTATTAATCAATAATTAATATCCCAATCTTAATTCCATCAGCGAGTTAGTAATAGCCCAAAGGTTAAACTTATCAAAAGACTGTCCAATTATTTTTACAATTTTTTAAAGTATTTTCAAACCAATAAAATTAATTAAAATTAATAATTCTAATAAATAAACAATAATAAATATTCTCAAATAACTGATTTTAATAACCAAAATTTTTCCTCGCTTATACTCTTAATATTTGAAAAAAATATTGCCTAGTCATTTAAATTTCAAGAAAATTAATAAATATTTTTGTAAATAAAATAAATCATCAAATTTTTACAAGATCTTCAAGGATTCTATATTGGATTTATTTTTCTTGTATTTTTCAAATAAGATTAAAGTTTCAAATGTTATATATTCACACAAACTCTCAGAAATGACTAAGAGTGAGATTTTGAAAAATAAAATGACTTTTCAAATTTTACTTTTTCTGAATTGATCCTAAAAGCCAAACAAAAAGGATCAGAACTTTTGACTCACAATTTAATTTGGAAAAAATGAATTCTTTTAAAAATTTATAACTCATTAAAGTTGATAAATGGGATTGTTACTTGGATTTGTTCAAATTTAAATATCCCTTGTGTAAATAAATACTATATTACCTTTTGGTAAAAAAAAAATAAATAAGAGTTAATAGTCACTTAATTTCTACAATCCCTGAAATTTGAAAAAAAAAGCACAAAAACTGACCATTTTGGAAAAAAAGTGAAATATGTTTTTTAATTGAGAACATTAACAGAACATGAAAATTCAAAGTAAGAGCAATTTATAAAAGAAAAAATAAATGATTAAAGACAAAATGGATCATTAAACACAATAACAGTTTTTTAATAACTATCTTTTGGTTACGGTGTTTTTCAATGACTGATCAATTATTAAAAATGTGTTGAAAAAAATTGACTATTTTTGGGATCTTCAGAACTTATAATCAAATTTGGAAAAACAAGGAAATTTAAATTTTTTTATTGATTAATTTGATTGAAAATAATATAAGATAAAGAATTATTATTTTCAAGTTAGGTAATTTCTTCGATTAATTGATTGTATTTTTCATTTCCAGGCTATATTACTGTGATTCTATTAATGTTCCCAATTAAAAACCATGTTTCACTTTTTTTACCGAACGTTCATTTCATTTTTTGAATTACGTAACTTGTTTCATTTGATAAATAATCTTCTGAACAGTTGATATTAGGTGAAAAGTTAGGTTCTTCTATTTTGAAGAACTCAAATAAAATTAGTTGATAATATCTAACCTTTGATCGATCGATATAAATTTCTAATTTTATTTTAGTAAAACTTACCAATGTATTTTTTTGTTTTGCGATTATTGTCATTTATAAACAATTACCAACACTAAGAAATTATTGGTGTATTAAAATTTTTGGAGAGAGTAAAACAAAAAAATGCATTGGTAAATTTGTAAAAATTCTATTAGGAATATTGATTGATAAAATGGTTAGACACCATCTACCAATTTTATTTGAGTTCTTCTATTTTGCTAATAACTCAACTTTTCACATAATATCAATTTTCAGAAAAATTTTTTGATCAAACCCTTTAAAACATGTTATATAATTCAAAAAATTAAATGAAGAACAAAAACTAAAAGATGAAAATATGATTGAAATATTTAGCAAAAAATAGAAATTATTTCCAATTTGAATGAAAATGTATTATTGTGATTCTTTTAACTTTTTTAGTTGTGTGAAAATTTTGAATTACAGTTTAGGATATAGTTTACTCTGGTGTTTATTAAAATATTATTACATTTGGTTAACGAAACGATTTAAATAATTAAGTTCCAAATAAAATGTTGACACTCAAAATTTGGAAAATGTACTCCATTCATTAAATATAATCTTATTCCCTTTTAAAATTTTTTACAATTCTTTTTTATTAAATATTTAATCAAAAAAATAAATTTATAGATAACTTGCTACATATAAGTAAATGAGTTGCTTTATGATTGAATTGATATCAAAGTTTGGTTAATTATGCAAAGTATTTTTATCTTTTTAATTTCTTTCTCCTATTTTTTTTTCTAGTCTTTTTTTTTAATGAATTTTTTATTTTGATCAAAATAAGTATTATTTATTTTGATGATATTTGAATATTTTTGATTTGATATTTTTTGTTTTTTTATGATTTATTTTTTTGACTTAATATGAAAAAATAAAAAATGAAATTTTTTGATTTTTTATGATTGTTATTGATTTTTTTTATTTGACAAATTTTGATTTTTTATGATTTGATATTTTTTTTACAATTTTTTTCAATTTTTTATGATATTTTTTGTCGACATATTTTGTCAATCAAAAAGGTGTCATAATTTATTTAGATGAGTTTTTTTGACAAATCTCATGACAATTTTTGATATTTTTTGTCAAATTTTTTTGTCATTTTTTGACAATTCAAGACAAAAATTTGTTGGTCCTGTGTTCTATTTTGGTACATTTTTTCTGTTTAAAAAATCAAAATTCAAAGATTTTGTTAGATTCTCTTTTCCAATAAAAGAAAAGAAAACACCTAAAGGAAGGAAGATCTTTGGTTTTCTTTTTCTTTTTCTTTTTCTTTTTCTTTTTCTTTTTCTTTTTCTTTTTTTTGTTTAGAAAACTTCCAATTAGATTCTCTCAAAAATAAATTATATAATGAAAAACTAAAAAGCTATGATTGAAAAATAATCTAATAAAATTTCTCAAAAAATTTATTAATAAAGTCCCTAAATTCCTTATAACCCAACCAATCTTTTTTATATCTAGCAGGTATTTTGTACGGTTTAATTACTGTGTTGTCTTCATTAATAGTATTGAAGCATTTATCGTATCTTCTCATTACAGCTCCAATATAAACCTTAAAGTCAGAGTATTTATATCGTTCATCATTTGGAATGTAGAAGATTTGTTCATTTGTATAAAAATTTAAAAATGAGTTTAATAATATTTCAAGATCATCAGAAATTGAAAATCGATATATTCTATTTAGGCCTTGTTTGTCAACCATACATCTTGGTCCAAGACAACAAGTTCCACCATGAAAATCTTCCCGTTGATTTGTTTTTAAATATGCTGAATCGAAATCAACCAATTTTGGGATATAATCGAAAGTAAAAACATTATGTGTCGTATTCTTCTTGGTTGTGATAAAATTCTTTTCATCATCATCATTATCATTATCATTATCATTATCATTATCATTATCATTATCTTTATCATCATCGATTTTATTATTTTTAATTGTATTTTCCTTCTTTTCAACCATAATATTTGAAACACGAAGATCTCTATGATAATAACCCTTTTTATGGAGTTTCTCTACCATATCGATTATAGATAACCAGAATTCTTTATGATTAAAGTTTGGTAAATCATAAGCTTTATTTACATTTTCTTGTTCTTGTTCTTGTTCTTGTTCATGTTTTTCCTTTGTAAGTACTTTTGGATCGATTGTAACCCAATAAGGGATACGATGATACAATTTTGTTGATAAAAAGAAATTTTGAAGAATTGGTTTATCATCATTCAAATTAATTAATAATTTATTAATATTTTCAAAATATTGTTGTTTGATAATTGAATTTTCTTCTTCTTCTTCTTCTGATTCTGATTCTGCTTTTTCATATACTTTCTCTTCTTTTTCTGCTGATATTAAAGGATATAAAAAACTTTGATCTAGAAATCTTTTTGAAATCAAAATTTGGCGATTTGAAATTTCTTGTTTGCAATTATTTAAAATTTTATAGACATCCATGCCAAAGAATTGTTTAAGTATTAAAACTTTTGGTGATTCTATATTTTGTTCTTTTTTTTGCTCTTTATTTGTTTCTTTTTCTTTTCCTTTTCCTTTTCCTTTTCCTTTTCCTTCCTCTTTTCCTTTTTCTGGTTTTTGTTTTTGTTTTAATTTATTAATCTCTTTTGATCTGGTTAATTTATAAACAAAGGCATAAGCTCCCTTTCCTAAACATTGAGAAATGGAGTAATCAAAATTATTAAATTGAAATTTCTGTAAACGAAAAAATTTTGCTTTAAAGTTTGTTGGATCAGAGAAAAAAATACTTGGGAATGAAACGACATCACTTTTAGTTGGTTTGTCTTGTGGAAATTTTTGAGAAGTTACTGGTTGAATAATTATTTGAAGTTGTTTTAAATCGGTGAGAAATCCTATTATCGGTGTTTGAAGAAAGGATAAAGCATTTGCAAGTCTTTTACAATAATTTGCTGTTTGTGAGACTCCCTTTGTACTTAATGAGCTTTTGATCTCATTTTTATTATAATTTGATTTTGGAGAAGGCAGTTTGACTTCAAATATCGCAAGTATTTTATTTGTTGGGATTTTGTTACACACAGACTTGAAATTTTTCCAATTTTTAAGGTAATCTTGAAATTTCTCATTATTGTTTTTTTCTATTTCAATTAATTCGTTCCATACCTTTTTTTCGTTTGGTAATGAAAAGATATTCTCTTGATCTTTCTCTTTCTCTTTCTCCTTCTCCTTCTCCTTCCCCTTCTCTTTATCTTTATCTTTATCTTTCCTTTTCCTTTTCCTTTTCTTCAATTGATTGGGATATTTATTGAAATATTTGAAAAAATTTTTCATGGATGTTGTAAATAATCTCCATTCAAAGAGATCCATAATTTGATTTCTTTTAATTTCAAAAGGAAAATTGAAGGATTTGTGTACAATTAAAAAATCTGGTTTACCATAATAAAAGGCTCTTTGTTGAATTTCTCCTGTCCATAAAAATCTTATATCATCAAGATCTTTTTCAAAATTTTTGAAATATTCCATTAATTTGATTTGAAAATCTTTTTCTTTCTTATATTTCACATTTGAAATCTCTGTTAATCTTCGGATATTTTTGAATATTTCATTACTTTTATCGATCTTGTTCTTGTTCTTGTTCTTGTTTAGGTTCTGGTTTTCGTTCTGGTTCTGGTTATTTAAAGAGTTCATAATTTTTTCAATAATTTTGAGATCAAATTTTTGGAAATATTTATTAATATCTTTCAGACTTATCGGACCATTAGTTGGAACATAACAAGTAGAGGAGCTTGAATGTTTCGATGGTGTTCCTCTATTTTGTGAAATTTCACTTGAAGAATTTGAATTTGTCAGAGCTTTCAAAGACATATTGGTAAATTTTTGTTCTAAGATTTTTGCTTTTTCTTGTTGTTCTAAAATTTGTTTATTTGTTTCTTTTATTTCTTTTTCTTTTTCTATAATTTGTTTTTTTGTTTCTTTTATTTCTTTTTCTTGTTCTTTAATTTTTTTTGACAATTTATTTTGTTCTTTTGTGAAGAAAAAAATATCATTTAGATCAATGTTTTTGTCATCCAAGAATTTTTCCATCTGACCTAAGCAATCAATAGCTTCATCACCAAATCGTTTTTTTTCATTCTTAATCAATTCGTTTAATTGCTTGTAATCTTTAAAAAAATCATTTTTTTTTTCTTTAGCGATTTGAAAAAAGATTTTATTTAATTTCTTTTCAGTCTTTTCTTTTTTTTCATGTATTTCTTTTTTTTCTTCATATAACTTATTTAGTTCTTTTCTCATGTATTGTAATTTTTTTTTGTCTTTTTGATAACTTTTTTTGTCTTGTAAAAGGATCTTGAGTTGTAATTTTCTTTCTTTTTCTTTTGGAGACCATTTGTAATGAGTTTTTTGAGTTTTTTTTTTTTTGGGAGTTTGGAATACCATTTTTTTTTCTTTTTCTTTTTCATTTTCTGTTTCACTTTGACTTGCACTGTCACTTTTACTTCCTTGACGACGAATTTGTTCTTTTCTTTTCCTTGACATCTTTTGAAAAGTTGATAAGGAAGGATATCAAAAAAAAAAAAAAAAAAGCAAGAATGAGAAAAATAAAATTAAAAAAACAGAGTGGAAATGTAAAAATAAAAGATTTAATTGAACCAAAAAAAAGAAAGTTAATGAAGAATTAATATTAATTTTGATTCAAAAAGAACTAAGAACTTTACCTAATGATAAGAGACAATTTGATATTTTCTCTAGGAATTGTGACAATTTTCACAAGTCAACTTTTTTTTTTTTTTTTTTTTTTTTTTTTTTTTTTTTAACGAATATTTTTCAAAACAATCTCCAGAAACAAATAACAGAAAACTACAGAAATCACAGAAATTACATAAATCACATAAATCACAGAAACTAATTCAGAAATCATCAAAACAAATAGACATCAAATTTGAATTATTAAATTTACATTTTTATTGTTTCCAGTTTTACAATCAATTTGTTTCAAACACTTTATTTTACAATGAGGAACTAATAAACACAGAAATCACCGTAACATTAGAAACAAAGAGGCAACCACAGTAACAGAAACAGATCCTTTTGATTATCATTTTTTATGAAATTCCAAACCCAGAACTGTGACAACACAAATTGAAACAAAAACCAACAACTTCTCTTTCCATATGAAGAGATAAAAAAACAAAATCAAAAAAAAAAACAATCAATTCATAAAAACACTAAAATTATCAAATAATCGATCCCAACAAGATAAAAGAAAAGAAAAGAAAAGTCAAAACAAGTCAAAGCCAAAGAAGACGAAAAGAATTCTCAAGAAACTTCTTATTCGTTCTTAGGGTTGATTGGATCATCACAAAAAATATATTACATTCAACAAAAATTCACTCAACCTTTCTTTCACAGTTGTGTTAGTTCTTATTGTAACAAAAAAAATTAACTGAGAAAACAAATTAAATTTAAAATTGGAAAGCCACATTAGCAATCAAGCAAGCTTTTCTAATTTGGAAGACAATATCTATTTCAAATCTCTCAACTTATGATAAAGAAGATGCAACGGAAATGGAGAAAGGATGAAAATTGAGAGATTTCATTATTGTTGTTATTTGAATGTTCAGATCAAAGATAGCTATTAAAAGAAAATCCTCGTATTCCTTACTACCTTTACTTTTTATTCCAGTTCTGAAACAAACACACAGAAGGTTTTAAAATCAGAAAAGAATTTGATTCAATTTTCATCCAATCATTGATTTTTTTTATACTTTTCAAAGAAGAACAAAATCGTAAAAAATGATCGACAAAAAATTTTTCTTCAAAATATATTTTTTGAGTATTTTTTAACATAATTTGAGGTTTTTGATTCTAATTTACTATTCCTATTCATAACTTTTTCAGTATTGTTCAGAAGTTCTAAATGATCTTTGGACAAATCTTGGTATTTATTGAAGTTGTAATTATTCATATTTTTTGATTACACTTACACGGGTGGGACATTTTTTTGTAAATATTCATAAATTTAATAAAAAATGTATGAAATAACAAGTAAAAATGAAACAATAATAAAAAAAAAAAATAAATTTCATATATTAACGAAAAAATGTATGATAATTTTTCAAAGATAAAATTCATAAAAAAATCATTTAATTCAAACACCATAGTTTTTTTGAGAATGTATGATATTATTTAAATTGCTCAATTTCTGAGATTTTTTTAAAAAAAATTTTTCATACATGCTAAATATAATGGATGATGTTTTGATTAAGGTGGTAAGTACATTTTTCATTTTTTGAGTACTACCATTTATGTGAAACTGAATTATTCAAATCATTTCTTTAGCCAAATACATTGGCATTTTCATAAATACTAGAGTGTCATATATCCTAGTATAAGATATTTTCATATCAATAAAAAAACACGAAATCAAAAAAATGAAAAAATTGATCAAAAAAAAATAAATAAAAATCATTTATTACTTGAACTTATCTATAAGATTTTACACAATTACTTATTCTTTATTCAGTTTTATTTTTAATTCTTTATAAAAAAAATTATGTTTGGAAAATTTTTGATAAACAAATTACTGTTTATTTTGAAAGAATTTCCAATATGAATTTAAAAATCCTATTTTCATTTATGTCATCTAATTCTAGTTTTAGTTCAGAAAATCAGAGATTTTTTTAATTCTTCTTGAGGGTAAGGGTTTATTGGATATATTTTGTTTGATTTTATAATTATTTATTTTCCATTAAAATGAGAACTCAAAAAAAATTCTGAATCTGATTGAAATGTTTTCTTGAATTTTTCAATTATTTTCAGTTGAATCTTTTGTAACCGTTTTTCGATTCCAAGAATTCAACTCCTTTATTTTAATTTTACCAAAATAGTACTCTTTGTTTTGGCTTTGTTTGATAAAAATATTTGAAAATTGAATTTTGAAAGCAAATTTGTAACAAAAAGTTTGTAAAATAATAATAAATAGTAATGGGGCGAGAAATTCGAGGAAAAAAAATAGTTTATATTCATACAAACTAAGAATATATTGAAAACCAATCTTTGAAAATAGGCTTTGATCAATTTATTTTTTTTTTCATTCTTGATTTCAACAAATTTATTTGAGAATGATGATCTTTCGTGTTTGGCCTTTTAAAAGAAAATATTTGTTTCAAATGCACACCCTTTCGGGTCTATTTTTTGGTTTTACTCTTTGATTAATTTCAATCATTCGTATAAACACATTTCTAGATCTAAAACCAAATTTAATAAAACCAAAAAATGAATCAAAAAAAATGTTCAAAAAAATGAAAAATTTAAGATTCAACTCTGAATTACTTTGATTCTTTTCACGAATAGACTAGTGGGTGGTGTTTTGGTTTCAAAGTTTCAATATCTGGTGGCACTCAAAAAATATTTTTTCAGTAATGTTCACACAATTAAAATTTTTCAAAATGGGAAAATGTACTTACTTCCTTAAGGTAAAATTAGCTTAAAAAAATTTCAATAAAATTAATACTTTTTTTAAAAAATGTATGAAGTTTGAAGAAATTAAATCAAGGGTGAGGTATTTTTTGTTCAAATTCATACATTTTATAGAAGAAATATGATTTTTTTAAAAAACAAGTTGTAAAAAATCTTGATTATATAAAATTCACACAATTGGTAGTAGATGTATGAATTTTTTTTTAAAAGAAATTATCAGTAAATTAAAAAAAACTTAAAAAGGGGAAAAGGAAAAATATGAATAGGAATTAGAAATATTTTCAAATAATGGCGTCTTGATAAGATTATTAAACATTTTAAATTATGCTTTTTTTCAATATATAAGTTGTTTTCACAAAATTGATTATCTCTGAGATTTTATAAAATTATTAAAGAATAAAAACTTCATACATTTTAAATAGATTGTATGAATTAGATTTAAGTCTATTTTTGGATAATAATCATATTATAAAATCTCATACGTTCCCAAGAAAATGTATTAAATTTTAAGTTTTTTTATATTTTTTACCAACACAGATATTTGGTTTAGTTTGGATTAATAATTAATTTAATATTGACAAGATATAAATTTTTAATTTTTTTATTTTATAAAAGTCTATTGACCTCCAAAAATTTTTTGAGCTGAATAGAGTTATTAAACCTTCTAATTAATATATTGTTTCTAAATTACAAGTTGATTTCGAGTGGGCAAAAATTGTAAAGAAACTTAATTTTTTAAGATAAATTCATACAAAAGTTCAACATTGTATGAAATTTTTTAATAAGCAAAAGCTTGAATAATTTAATTTTTTATTTGGAAAATAATTAATTTTTAATTCATACATTATGTTAACTTTGTATGAGTTAATATGAATTCATACATTTCACAGATTTGTATGAAGTCTTAAAATTTTGGAAAAAAATTGAAAAAAATTGAAAAAAATGTCCCACCCGTGTACGTGTAATTTGTTTTTTTCTTTGTTGGAAAGAAAAATGAATATTTTGTCAATTAAACTCAATTCCAAAAATTGGGGCACATCTTCAAAATCAATTTAATTCCAAGAAAAGCGATATTTGACTCTTAAATAGAAACATTAGATATTAATAATCATTGTAAATAATTTTAAAGTTAATTATTTATCATTTTTTTTCATTATTTTTTGATTTTTGATTTTCAATAATTTTTTTGATTTTTTTTGGATTCTTTTTTTTTCAAAACTTTTCGAAAATCTCAAAATCACTTTAAAATGAAATTTAAAAGTTTTCATTCTGATCACAAAAAAAAATTTTTTTTTTTCTCTCAAAAAGAAAAAAGATTCTTTTTTTATCGAGAAAAAAATTTTTTGAAAAAAATCATAATATGGTGTGCTATAGCACATGCCCTACAAACAGACCCCATTATCATTAATAGAAGTGTGAATACTGAATGTATTATTAATGATAGTATCAAAAAAATCAAATGTAATTCAACTCGCTAATTCAGAATATGGTGAGTTGAAATGGATTTTCCAAAAGGATGGAGCTTGTCCACATACTTCAAAAAAAAAACTCAAACTTACTTAAATCGGGGATTTAATGTTCTGGACCCTTCCCAATTCCACAAATTTAAACCCAATTGGAAATTTATGTATACTAAACTGAAAAATTTTAACCAAAAAACGAAGAAGAATTTTTAAAAATTTAACTAATGTATGGAATACTTTGAGTTGGGAAACCTAAGAAAATTATTAAACTCTATATTTAAAAGGATAGATTTAGTTATCAAAAGACAAGCTGAATCTATTAATAGTTTTTATTAATTTTTCTTTCAATAAAAATGGATTTTTTGGTAACCGTGTTCCAAAAATAGGGGCACACTTTTTTTTATTTTTTCTTTTTTATTTTTCGAATTGAATTTTAAATTTACTATAAAATATATAAATAGTATTAATTAAATATTTTCGGATCTTTTATTATTTTAATGTTTAAGTATCATGTATTTTGGAGTAAATTTTTATTAATGTAATTTTTTTTTGTGTCCCATTTTTTGGAATTGAGTTTAATATTTGCTAAAAAAGAAAAAAAAAACCAATTGTAAGAAAATTTTTTGTGAAAGACTAGAGAGTGTATTTTTGATATTATAATGTCTAATTTTTTTTTTTTTTTTTTTTTTTTTTATTTCTCAGTGATCTATATGTGTTGTAGATACAGAATGAGCATATATGATAAGTTTCTGATGTTATTGAGGGTAAAGTTCGTAAATATCCATGAATTGGTATCTAAGTATAAACTGTTTTCTTATTAGTGATGTATGTGGGATATAAGTTGATATCCACCTTTTTGGAAAACCAAATCTAATATTTTGTCTATTTTAAATCTATTTGATATATCCTACAATATATATATTGACACACACACACACACACATATATAGTTAAAGCAAAATGAAATCCAAATTTTTTTTTTTTTTTTTTTTTTTTATATTTTGGTAAATTTGGTATTTTTTAAAAATAACCATTGTGAAAAAAATTTGGGTCATTAAAAAAAATTGGGTCAGTCAAAAATTTGTTTTCGTTTTTTAAATAGTAAATATTAGCAAAATGATTTTTGATCAAAGTAAAATTTTATGAACAAATCTTACATTTAAGAAAACCCAAAGTCACTATCAATAATAATTTTCAAAGGTAATGTTATTTCCTTGTATTTTGACAATTTAGAATTACTGTGGAACTCTAAAATACAAAAATTTACTTTTAATTGTTAACTTTACTAAAAATGTTATTTTTTTTTATTAGGATATATTAAAATCTATTAATTCAATAAGACATTTACTATTGCTAATTAACGTGAATTTATCAAAGTTAATCTTAAATATCCTTTTAAACCAAATTGAATAATAAAATCTTCCAAAAAAGCTATTTTTTCAGAATAGATTGTTTTCCACTGATGTTTTACAATCAAAACTTCAAAATAACAAAATATCAAGATTTTAGAAACCATTTAAATACTTTAAATCTCCATAGACAAACTTTAATTTAAAACACTTATTAATTTTTGGTCTTCCCAAACAACCACTAACTTGATCTTGGAATGTAATCTAATAAAAAAAAATAACATTTTTAGTAAAGTTAACAATTAAAAGTAAATTTTTGTATTTTAGAGTTCCACAGTAATTCTAAATTGTCAAAATACAACAATTTAATTTTATTGTATTTGAAAATTATTATTGATAGTGACTTTGGTTTTTCTTAAATATAAGATTTGTTCATAAAATTTTACTTTGATCAAAAACCATTTTGCTAATATTTACTATTTAAAAAACGAAAACAAATTTTTGACTGACCCAATTTTTTTTAATGACCCAAATTTTTTTCACAATGGTTATAAGAAAAACAATATTGCGTAATATATGACATATTTCGTAATTAAAAATATTTTCGTAATTAAAATAATTACGAATTAAATTCTATTTTAAGCAATATGTCACATATTTCCGTATTATAATAAGATGCTACGAAACATATCACGATATTACACAAAAGACGTATTATATAGTTAAAAAAAAAGAGAGAGAAGAAGTAAAATATATAAATATATTAAAAAAAAATAATATTATCAACAAAACGACGAAATTAAAAATTATCCACGTCCTAAGTAAACAGGAAGAGTTTAAAAACTAAAAAAAGTTGAAAATTTTAAGAGACCCATTTTTGAATATGTGTAGAATAATTAGGAATCTATCTAACAACATATTTGTGGGGACTAGTATTTTTTTTTAAAGAAACTTTGAAATTTTTGAGATATTTATTTTGTTTTTTTATAAATTGTGTTTAGGTTTTTGAAATGGATGATTAATATCATCTAAAAATTTTTTAATTCTTAATCCCTTTTTTTGAAATCCAAAATTTCTCAATTTTACAATAAAAAAATAAAACAGTAAAAAAAAACGTATCAAATTATTTTTATCTCAAAAATAAGTTACCTCTTGATTAATATCTATCTTTTTTCTAAGTTTTATGTTGGAAAGTATTGCCATTTAAAATAATTGAAAATTTATTTTATAATTTTTAATTGAAAATATTTCAACACAATTCTCAGCAAGTTGAACAAATAGAATGTATACAAATCAATAAATATAAATTTGGTTGGTTTTTAATCAAAAATTATTATAGAAACCCCGATATCTTTTTCTAACAAAATTATTTTTTTTTAAGATTTTAAATTGTAATTTTCAAATTTTGAAAAAATGAAAAAAAATATGAAAAAAATTATTGAATTTGTTTAGAAAATTTTTGTACTTTATACTTTTAAGAAACTTTATATCAATTTTAATCATGATTCAATATTAAATAGGATTTTGAAAATTGTTGGTTAATTTACAAAATTTCAACTGATCTTAAAAAAATTGTTTTGAGAAAATATGAAAGTTCATTTCAAAATAAAATCATTATTTAAATCTAAATTTATATATTGTTTTAAAAATCCTTTGATAAATATTACTCTTATTTAAACAACCGTAATATTAGATTATTAATTCAATAAAACCACTAAAATATAATTTAATTGAAATATCTCAAAAAAAAGCACAAAAAATCTTCAAATATACTGATAAATCCTTTTAAACCTCTAAAATTTTAAAATTTCATTTTCCAAAATTTCTGAGTAAAATTTAACAAAATGATAGAAGAAATATAGAAACTTACTATATTAAGTTTGATTAATAATTATTAGAGTATTTGATACTAATAAATATTTAGTAATAATGAAAGTTGGAACACTAAAAAAAATTTTTAATTGTTCTAATTTGGAATAGATCAGTACTTAAGGAAGTAAGTACATTTTACCATTTTGAAAATTTTTAATTGTGTTAACATTACTGAAAAAATATTTTTTGAGTGCCACCAGATATTGAAACTTTGAAACCAAAACACAACCCACTAGTCTATTCGTGAATGGAATCAAAGTAATTCAGAGTTGAATCTTAGATTTTTCAATTTTTTGAACATTTTTTTTGATTCAATTTTTGGTTTTATTAAATAAAGTTTTGGATCTAGAAATGTGTTTATACCAATGATCGAAATTAACCAAACAGTAAACCAACAAAATATACCCGAAAGGGTGTGCATTTGAAACAAATATTTTCTTTTAGAAGACCAAACACGAAAGATCACCATTCCAAATAAATTTGTTGAAATCAAGAATGAAAAATTAAAAATCGATAAAAGCCTATTTTGGAAGATTGGTTTTCAATATCTTCTTAGTTTGTTTGAATACAAACTATTTTTTTCCCTTGAATTTCTCGCCCCATTACTATTTATTATTATTTTAAAAAACATTTTTTTAAAAATATACTTTTAAAATTCTTTTTCAAAATATTTTTCGCAAACCAAGCCAAAACGAGGAATACTATTTCAAAAATTAAAATAAAGGAGTTGAATTCTTGGAATCAAATAACAGTTACAAAGGATTCAAATCAAAATAATTCAGAAATTCAATAATAAATTTCAATCAGATTCAGAATTTTTTTTGAGTTCTCATTTTAATGGAAAATAAATAATTATAAATTCAAACGAATTTGTCCAATAAACCCTCATTCTCAAGAAGAATTAAAAAAATCTCTGATTTTCTGAACCCAAACCAGAATTAGATGACATAAATGAAAATAGGATTTTTAAATTCATTTTTGGAAATTCTTTCAAAATAAACAGTAATTTGTTTATCAAAAATTTTCCAATTAAAATTTTTTCATAAAGAATTAAAAATAAAACCAAATAAAGAATAAGTAATTGTGTAAAATTTTATAGATAAGATCAAGTAATAAATGATTTTTATTTATTTTTTTTTTAATCACTTTTTTCATTTTTTTGATTTGCGTTTTTTTGTTGGTATGAAAATATCTATTACTAGAATATATTCCACTCTAGTATTTATTAAAATATCAATGTATTTGGCAAAAGAAATGATTTGAATAATTAAGTTTTACATAAATGATGGCACTCAAAAAATGAAAAATGTACTTACCTCCTTAAAATAAGAAATAGAATTTATTGTTTCTAATGTGATGAAAGTAGTAAAATACAAAGTAAAAATTTTTCAAACATGTAAGAAAGAAAATCAATTTAATAATTTTCTTTCTGTAAAAAAAAAATGGAAATAAAAATTTGATCGCACTGAAAAATATTTTCTTTGATGAGTTTATTCTTAGATAATGATTTTTTAGAAGATCAGATATACTAAATCAGTAAGTGAAAAATATCACCAAAATCAATATTTTAAAATTTGTAGCAGTTGTTTAGAGAAATCACAGAAATCAGAGAAAATAATTCCCGAAATTTTTTTTTAATATTTACTTTTAAAATTGAAAAATTTTTTGTCACAAATCAAATCTAAAAACTTTGAAATTTTGATTTTGTACTCAGGACATTGCTTAAACCTAACCATAGTCAATAGTTCTATAATAAAGAATTAACATGTTCCTATACCTAAAATTTGACATTCATTTATCATTAACTATGAAGATATATTTACAAAGACTACTTCAGTTTAATTATTTGTTTCTTTTAAAAAAATTGTTAAAGATTGTGGCTTAACCTTGTAAAGAACTTTCAATTTTTAATTATTTTTCAAATTTTTTGGCTTTGGATTTTAACAATAATTCTCATTGCTTGTATAACACTTTCTGGAAATAATAATCGTCTTGTTTTTCAAACTAATCAAACTCAAAAATTTTTTTTGATTTAAAATTTTTTGTTCCAAAATTATTGAATTTCACAAAGATTCGTGTAACAATTGGTAAGATAAACAATTTAAAAAAATAGGAATTAGACTAATTTCAGTCGAATAACATCTTCTAATAACAATAGTAGCGTTCCATAAAGAGTGTTCCAAGAAATATTCCGATTAAAAAAGATACAGTGGGCAAAAATAACCTGTGTTCAAAACATAAAACCTGTGTCTCAAATATAACCAGTGATTTTATCAAATTCTTATAAAAATAAAACATCTACCCAGTTGTTCAATTAAAAAAACCATATAAAAACCTATTTTGGGGGTTATATCAAGTTAAATTAGTGAAAATATTAAATTATGAATTGGATTTGAAATAAATTTTTCATAATATTTTCATTTTTTAAACGAATTTTTTGATTTTTTTGATATAAAAAATGAAAGAAAAAAATGAGTATGTTTTTTGAGATAAATATTTCACTTTTGATCTTTCATTATTACATTTATTTTGAGGATTCCAGAACTTTAAGAAACTAATAACAGATTGTCTATTACTTTCATATAGGTTTGGATGATCCTAAAATTGGTAAACCTACTTGAAATAGAAGACACGGGTTTTATTTTACAACACGGGTTTTATGCTGTGAACACAGGTTCTTTTAGCAACAGTAATAATTAATTAATCATCATAGATATTATAAATTGTTATTTTTAATTAGTCTTCAATTTTTTGTTCTTTAGGATTTTTGATACAGTTTTGAGATTTATTTTTTATTTTTATTTTAATGTTATTATTAATCTTAAACATAAATCTAAGAGATTAATTTGTTGAATTTATTTAGTTCAAGATTAAAAAAGATTTATCTCAACCTGTACGACTTACATTTCAAATAACCAAGAGATATTTTAAAATTTTGAAATTGTGAAAAATTTTTCTTTGAAAAAATTGATTTATTCTAAAAATTAATTTAGAAAGGATTTTTGAAATAATAAAAAGATTCGGGATGAATCCACATAATAAAAAAAACCAAATATAAAAAAGAATTAAAAGATATTTTTTTATCTTAGGATTTGGTTAGAAAAAAAACACACATCTTGAATATAATTTCAAAAAAGTAGAAAAGTCCTTGGAAACACTTAATCGATTGTTTCAACAAAATAAACTCAACAATGGAGTCAAAATAACTTCTTTCAAAGCTCTTTTTTTAAGTCAACTTTATTATGGTCTTGAAATATTTGACTTGAAACAAAATGATTTTGAAAGAATTGATTGATTTATCAATAAATCAGTCACAAATTTCTTACAAATTAATATCCATTCACCTCGATTAATTTATAAAACTGAAGCAAAAATTGATCTCGCTAGATTAAAAGTATACCGAAGAAAATATAAATTGATAGAAAAAATTAGATTTCTTAAATTTAAAAAAAATAAAAACAATACTAAATTTTCGAAAATTGGAAAATGAAAATATTAATTGGCACACTAAGGGATTAAAATTATTAGATATAGAATTAAAAGTTTTTCGATTAACCGAATTGGAAAAATTCACCTAGTTGGAAAGTTCAACAATATCTAAAAATTATAAAACAACAAAATTACAATTTCAAACAACAAAAATATTTAAACTGGAAAGCTTCAAAAAACAATTCTAAAATTTCGAAATTTTACTAATTGTTTAAATAGGTACTCTTATGTAACAAGTAAAAATTAAAAAATAAAAATTGTGATTTATGTAAAGAAAAGTTAAATATTGATATCATTGAAGATTTCGATCATTTTTTTATGGAACTGTCCGGCCTATAAAATAAATCGAAAAATCTGGATATCTGAATTTTTTTGAAAAAATAAAAAAATTAATAATATCAGAGATATTATTAATAAAAAGAATTCATCATATATATTATCATTAGTAAGTGATAATAAAATTTGTGATTCTTTAACAAAATTTCTAAAAAAAAGTTTAGAAATAAGGGCACACAGGAGAAAAGCAATTTTCTCTCTTCAAAAATAAAAAAAAAAAAAAAAAAAAATTGATTTATTTTTAAAACAAAGTCAGATGTTGAAGGTGAGATGGTATGAATTATTATTCAACTAATTTAGAATCTGATAGAATACGTCCACTTCAACATCTGGATTCTCTTTTAGTTTTTGAAAAAAATATATATATATATTATTTAATCAAAAACTTCAAAAAAAAATAAAGAAAAAAGTTTGGTAAGGTTCAGAATCGATAAGTTATTCTCGTAAGAACAATTTGGAATTCTGATCTGTTTTTAAATTGCAAACTATAGTGAGAATTTATTGGTTATCGTTACAATTCCTTAATTGACTTATTTTTCTGAAATGGTTTAACTCAAAAAAGTGAAAATCATTTTTTTTTTTTATTATTTAACGGAGGAGTTTTTAATTCCTCTTATTTGCCCGAATTCCTAAATTATGATTTAGGAATTTTGTTAAAGACTCAAAAATAAATTTATTACCTATTAAGGCTAATAAATACAATGAATCTCTTTTTCTAATAATATCAAAAATAGTAATATTATTTTTTAATATATTAGAGATGTTAAATTTTTTTAATTCAGATATCCAGATTTTACGATTATTTTCATAGGCTGGGCAGTTCCAGAGAAAATGATCCAAATCTTCAATGATATCTATTTTTTTTGATTTTTTGCATAATTTACAGTATTTTGATTTGTCCTTGTTCATAACATAAGAATATCTATTTAAATAATTTGTAAAATTTCTGAGTTTTAAGATTGAAGTTGAGCCCTTCCATTTTAAGTATCTTTGTTGTTTGTTAATATTATTTTGAATAGAAATTATTTTTAAATATTTATGAACTTTCCAACTTGGACTATTTTCCAGTTGTTTAATTCGATATTTCTCAAGTTCAAATTCTAATTCTTTTAGGGTGTCTGATTGCCAGTTAATATTTTCAAATTTCTGTTCTCTGAATTTGAGATTTTTTACTATTTCATGAAAACCCAAAAAGGTTAATTTTTGAATTAGTTTAAATCTTCTTTTATATATAGTTATTCTTGCTGAATCTATTTTTGCTTCAGTTTTATATATAAGTCTAGGAGAGTGTGGATTTATTAATAAAAATTTTGTTACTTTTTTATTAATCCACAAATCTATATCATTGAAATCTTGTTTTGTCAAATCAAATATTTCTAATCCATATAACAATTGACTATGTAAGACCGCTTTAAAAAAAATGAATTTTCAATCCATTAGTAAATTTCTTTTGTTGTAAAATATTAGTTATTTTTTTAAAATTGGTTTTAACTTTATCAAGGTTAAATTTTAAATGAGTTTTTTTTATCTAACCAAATCCCAAGATATAATATTTCTTTTGGATTGGTAGTTTTTTTCGTTTTATCATCATTTGGATTCATACCAAAAATGTCGAATAATTCTATATATTTTTTCAATCTGATAATTTATTTCTATCAGAGATCCTTTCATGATTAGTATCAAATCATCTGCAAACATTTGAACATGTATCGCTAATGGTTTGAGTTTATCTAAGAGAAAATGAGTAATAAATCCAAATAGTAAAGGGGATAATGGATCTCCTTGATACACTCCCATTCCCTCTTTTGAATAATAAGCAAGTAAAAAATTTATTACTATTTCATTTTTTATAAATTTTTTTAGTGAGTAATAAATAAGTGAGTGATGGATAGAATCAAAGCATTTTTGTATATCTATTGTAACAATATAAATGTTATCTTTTTTTAAATTTGTTTTTTATTTTATTAAATTCATTGAATAGATTTAGAACTGCAATTCTTGTATCTAATTTTTTTTAAAACCAAATTGGTTTTTTTGAAACTAAATCCCAAGAGTCTTGGATTCCCGCATATAATAATTTAAGAAAAAAATCTTGGGAGCGTTTGATTAATTGATATTGGTCGATAATTAAGTGGAACTCCTTCATCTCCAGATTTATGAATAAATAATAAATTTCTTTTTTTAATAAAATGGATATTTTTTTGAGAAATATCATTAATCCAATTTAGAAATATTTTTTGAATTGTTTTTATAAAACTTTCGTAATTTAAATAAAAATCACTGTTTTGATTTTTTATTGATTTATATTGGAATATTTTATCAAATTCTTTTTACTGATTTTTTTTTTGATATTTCATTATTTCTTTAATTTTTTTAGTTGAAAATATTTCCTCTACTTTAATATTTAAAATATTATTTTTGTCTAATTTAAAATTTTTGATAAAATTAATTATATATATTTTTGGTTTTTTTACTAATAGACTCAACAAATTCAAAATAAGCTTTTTTCCATATTTTCATTATTTAGAATCATTTTACTTGAAGTTTTCTCTTAATCTATTAATTTTTTTCCAAAAATTTTGATTTTCTTCAAATTTATATTGATTTGATTAATTAATTTAAAATACATTTTTGAGTTCCTATTTTTTATTTCTTTAATTAATTCATTATTTTCAAATACTCTATTAATTAAGTTATACAATTTTAAATCTTTTTTGGTATATTTAAAATAATTCTTTCTTTCTTTTTAAATTTTTTTTTGAAAATTTTGAATTGTTTTTCATTTAATTGATAATTATTAGATTGAAAAAAATTAATAAAATCAAGATGAAAATTTGGGATATCTTTAATTCTAAAAAATATCTTTAACTTCCCATTTTTTATTAATATTAAATTTGTTCAAAATTGCATTGTGGTCACTAATTTTATTTTTTTATTGTTTTTGATTTTTGATATTTTAAATTATTGAAATTTGTAACAAAATAATCTAAATTATTATTATTTCTGGTTGGTTTCGAATTGAAAATAATTTTGAACTTGAATTTTGAAAAATAATTTATTTGATTTTTAATCAAATTAAAATCGCCTCCAATGATTGTTTTATGATTTTGATATTTTGTAAAAGATTGATAATTTTTTTTATTTATTTCGTTATTTCGATCGTGTCTCTTATATACATTAATAATTATAAAATCAGTGAATTGGATTCCCATGATATCAAGATCTGGAATCAATATTTCTCTTGTGAAATCTTTAAAAAATATTTTTTATTATAATCAATAATCCTCCTTTATTAGAATTTTTATTACCATATGATTTTTTATTTATTGAAAAATAATTCATGAAACGTGGCTTTTTTTAGTATTTTTTGATTCTTGTATTAAACATATATCAATGTTTAATTTTAATAGAAAAAGATTCTAAAATCGAAATTTTATTTTTATCATTTAATCATCTGACATTAAATGATAAAATTTTGATATTAATAAATTTATTGTTATATTCTCTCTTTTTTCCTTTTAATAATAATTTTTTTTCATTTTTTGAATAGTGATAAATATATAAATTCCTGGGTAATAAATGAATTTTTCTTGAAAGTTTTTTCTTGAAAAAATTAATTCTATCTTTAAGTCCCAAATTTCTATTAAGTTGTCTCCTTGTCTTTGATATCGTATTACTGGTCTATTTTTTTAAATAATTAAATATTTCCAAAGTTGAAATATTTTTTTGGCAAAAAATTAACTTATTATCTTTTGGGACATTTTGTATTTTTTTAATTATTTGGCATTTATCCATAAATGAAAAATGAGTAACAGTATTATTATTATATGAGTTTTTGTTAAATTCAAATTTAAAATTAAAATTTAATTCTTTTTAAGTTTTGGAATTTCTTTTTTTATTTATTAATTTAAGAATTAAGATATATAATTTTGAAAATTGTAGATTTGTATTGTATAAATTATAGTCCCCATATAAAGAAATAAATGAATAATTAAATGATTTTTTTATCCAATATTTTATTTGAATTAATTTTACGTTCTTTAATTCCCATTTTTCAAATTCATATAAAATAATATTTTTCATCAAAAAATAGTTTAAATCAATAAAATGTTCATAATTTTTATATTCATAATTTAATAAAAAAATTATTTCTTGAAATAAATTTTTTTGGTTTAGTTCTTGTTTAAAAAAATTAATATTGGAAAATAAAATTTGTATATAGAAATATAAAATTTTATTTTTTAATGATTTGGATTTGATATAATAAAATTTTAAATTGATTATTAGTGGGTGATTAAATGGGCACTTTGGATTTGTGAAACCCCATTTAAAATTTTTTAAATTATTTTGGTTTTTAAATTTATATATATAAATATTAATTTGAATTAATATTTTAAAAATTTCTAATTTCTTTATTTTAGAATTTGATTGATAAAGTCAATCATCAAGTTGACTAATATGACAATTACAATATCCTTTTGGGTTTGAAGTTCTTTTTTTACATCTTTTATTATTTTTTTTTGAAATTGCTTTACATAAAACTGTTTTCTTTTTATTTTGTATTAAATTGATATTTTTCAAAAAGTGAAAATCATAAAATATTGGATTAATTTTTTTTTTTTTTGGAAAACATATTTAAAGATCAATTGAAAATGAAAAAACAACCAAAAATTTTCTTTTAATTATTCAATATTATTTATATTTAGAAACAAAATTGTCCAAAAAGGTTGTAATGATTAAATTTTTGGTTATTGAATTCTGAAACAGACTTTAAACAATATTTACAAATTACAAAATCTGTTTTTTCTTAAAAAAAAATTTGTGAAAAGGAACATTTAAAAAAGCATTCTTCAAATACCAAAAAAAAAAAAAAAAAAGGAAAAGTAAAAGAAGTTTCAAATTAATCTATTCGGGCAAATAAAAAATTGAGTAATTTAAAAAAAAGTAAAAATTTTTTTGTTTTTACAGATCAGTTTAAACAGATCTCTCTTCTTGAAAAAAAAGTTTTTAATTTGCTTTTGGATTGTTTGAATTAAGTTCTATAAATTTCAATTTTACTTTAAAAGTTTTTATTAACCAAACCAATTGTTCAGTAAAAAAGTTCTTGAGGATATTTGGAATTTAAATTGTTTAAGTGAGAATTATTTTAGTTGTTTTTCACCAACAGATCTTAAGTTCCATCATCAAGTTTTAAAATGTTTTTTTTTTTTAATTTTTTTTGGAATGAAATTTTGTAAATAAACAAAAAAGAATTCAGAAGAAAAATAAAAATTAGTTGGAAATTTGTGTTGGTTAAACCAAAATTAATTCAATAATATAGAATTTGTAGGATTTTTGATGTACTTTACAAATAAAGTTCAACTTTGGAATTAGAAAAAAAATTTTTTTTTATGTTTTAAGTACTTTGATGTCACCTAAAAAAAATCATAATAGAATAAAAATTATAAAAAGATAGAAAAAATGGATAAAAAAGAAAAAGAAAGTAAGTAAATAAAAAGGGGTTTAAATAAATAAAATAAGTAAAAAAAATAAATTTAATGAAAAAAGTAATGTTGTTTTAGAACTAGAAGAAACTTCATCTTGAGAAGGGCCTTTTAAAATAATTTTTTCAGTGTGGCCATTCCTGTCGAGGTTACCTCTGCTTGTTCCCCAGAGAATGATTGCTTCCTTGGTGTCGGGGATACGGTAAGCACAAAACCCTGCATTAACTGTGTTTACTACAACTACTACATCACCTTCTCCTCCATCTAACTTCCCAAGACTCGGTGAAGCAATTGCTCCGTTCCAAAGCTTTGATGCTGATTTAGCTTTGGGCAATTCTATTGCATGAATGGGAATACCTTTATAATTTAAAATAAATAAATTTCCCCAGGTGTTTGAATCTTGTTCTCCCCAAGTGGTGACAATTATTTCTGCACTGCCGTCATTATCTAAGTCTGCCACTACAGGCTCTGAAAAATATTGAAGATTATTTGATGTGCCCAAACAAAATGGCCAACTGTATGGTTCTTCTTTTTCAAGATTATATGCATGAAGGCAACCATCTGAACCTGCAAACAGTATTTCAATATCCTATATTGAATAATAAGATATGTATATTTATCATTCGGGTTATAATAAAAAGTTAAATATATATATATATATCTATAAGAAAGGTAAAAAATAGATACATCGCCATCAATATCGACAGTAACTGGTTTCCACATAACGCTATCAATATCTTTCTCATTAGTGTGATCTTTTATTGGCTTCTGTGTTTGAGGAACAACTGTCCAATCATAGTTATCATTATTAAAACGTGTTCTATCGATATTAAAAATGTAAGGTGTAAGGAATTTAGTTCCTTCAGCATTATCACCGACACCACAATCATATTGCTTTCCAACCACAACTAACTATTTTTTGATTAAATTAATACAATAAATAAATATTTATATATATATATATATATATATATTATTTTGTTATAAATATTTTGTGATCAGTTTCAATGAATTTATACTCTTTCTTCTCCGTCAATCTCAACATAATTCATTGGCGAGCGAGCAAAGTTTGGTCGAATAGCATGCTCGCTACAGTGTGCATAACCTCTGATATCATCTTCCTCATTTAAATGAATAGAATTTTCTCCCCTTTTGAGTATATTTTTTTAAATTAATTAAATAAAATTGGAATATTAATACTGAGTTGTTTCACTATAAATTGACATAATTTTACACTCATTAAATTGTACTTCACTTATTATTCAAATAATCAGAGTAATTTTATTTAATGAAAAATATCATCTTTTTTTTTTTTTTTTTTTATTGGTTGAAGGGAGTGATCAAAGATCCTCTTACAGCCGTTAGGTTTTCCAGAATTCAAAAGAATGGAGAAAAATCTAAGATTTTACTCGATTCTTTTGAATTCTGGAAAACCTAGGCACTCACTCTGATTACTAATGGTAAATTAGTAATTTAGATGATAAAAAATCAAAAGTATTTTGGAATCGAGCAGGTTCCAATTTTTTATTGGTTGAAAAAACAAAAAGAAAAATTAAAAAGAAAAAAAAAAGAAAAGAAAAAAAAAAAAAAAAAGTTAGAAAAAAAAAAAATTTTTTTAGAAGACAGTTGATATAAAATCAAAAAAAAAAACCAACTGTCCATGTTTATCAAGAACAATCATTAAAACAGACACGATCCTTTTATTTAAAATTTTGTTGTTTAATTATTTCTAAGAAATCGTGAATGCTTCGTTGAGAGGTAGTTGTTTAGTAGCTGCCATTTTTTTTCTTTTTGATCCAATCTTTTTTGATCGTTCCAGTTTTTGTTTTTGTCTTTTCTTTTTATTTTCAAGTTACCCATACCGACTAGTTTCTGTCCTTTGAGTATTAGTAGGTAACCACTTGATTTTTCTCCTTAGTAACTCTTCTTCCCAATAAAAAGGAAATTCAACGAGGGAAAAAATAGAAAAAAATCTAAAAATATCATCTTTTGATTTTTTGATTTCAATTTTATTTTGATATTTGAGAATTTATGTTTGTATAAAATATTAAAATGTGAATAGACATTTTTTTTTTTTTTTTTTTTTTCTCATCTTTTTGCATTTCTAGTTTATCTTGAAATTATCACAGTCGAAAAACATATTTTGTTTGTAAAAATAATTTTGTAATTAAATAGATCAAACAAATTTTTTTCAAAAGTTTCTTTTTTAAAAAATAAAAGTTTGTGATTTTTAGAATAAATTAATTTCATTTTTATTAAATACTCAACAAAAAAAAAAAAAAAAAACAAAGTCGAAATTAGTAGAATATTTTTGATTCTCAAAATATTCTCATAATAGAAAAAATTGTTGAGAAATCAATAGATTTAAAATGGAGTCATTTGATAAATCACTTATTTCAAATATTTGGATATAAGTTAAAGTTAACTTTTTGTTTTTTAACAAATCTTTATGAAATATGAAAATAAAAATTTGAATTATTTTTTTGAAATTTTACAGTTTGATAAAATTTAGATAATTTATGAATTTTTGTGATCAAGATCTTTTATATTTTTTTTTTAATTTTTGTGTAGAGAATCTTTGTTAAATTACTAAAATAAATGAAGTAACATAATTACCATGTAGGTTTTTTGAAAACGTTTGTATCAGCAGCAAGAGGTTTACCATCTAATGTATAAGCCATAATATTAATCACATCTAAATATTTTAATACAAAAAAATTGAAATATAAAAATGAAAAATAAAAACAAAAACAACAAGAATAAGAAAAAGAAGTGTTGTTTATAAACATGAACTTTTATTTAAAAAATAAAAATATTATTTGAGAAAATTCTCTGAAATTCTTACCAGAAGGAACAAAAATATATTCTTTTCCTTTATGTGTAACTAACCCAAGTGTATCATCATAAACACCAGCTGCTGATCCGTTAGTATTTTCGTTTCGTTGTGGCCAACCTGTAAGTGTGTTCCCGTTATGGTCTAACACCCAAACATTTATAGGATCTAACTTTGCTCTTGTAAATACAATTTCCTTAAAACCATCTCCACTAATATCTTTTACTGCTAATGATCTTTTTTTTTTTAATTTGAAATAATAATAAGATATAGAATAACAAATACATATACAGAATATATTTTTGAATAATTTAATTGATCTTGATTTTAAATAATTTGAATTCCAAGTAATTCTCTAATAATTCAAGAAAATAAACCATATATATAATTTAACCATTATTAAATTCCTTCATTTAAACTCGATTTAAATTAAAGGATGACCAAATAATATCGAAATTTTCGATTATTTGTTATAATTGAACTTGAAATGGTTAATAGGTAATATATAGAAATATAACTTTTAGAAAAGATTCTTAATATCCATATTAATTATCTCGTTTAAATCAAAATATTTTCAAAAAAATTGAACAACTGAAATTTTATAGTTACCCCTTTGTTTAAAAAAAAAACATAAATGTTCATTTTGATCTTTGATAGAAGATCAAAAGAAATTTTCGAATACAAATCAATATTATTCTTAGAAAATATCTTTTTATGGTTTCAAAAGCATTAGAACAACAGGGTTTGACTCGGTGTCTCAAGATCTTGTAACAAAAATATTTTTTAGGAGAACCGGTATGGGCCAGTGGCAACACAACCCAGTGTACAATCTGAAGGCCGGGGTTCTATTCCCTTAACCATTATTTCTTATTGTTTACCTTTTTCTCAAATAGCCACTACGGTGTAATTTTAATTAAAAATCGGGCTTATGCTTCTTAGAACCACTAATTCTTTGAGGAAATTGTTTGTCCGAATTGAATCTTTTTGACTATTATAAAACTGAACGGAATTGGAACAAAATCCCTCTCAATTTATGGAGCGGATCCGATTTTTGGGAGAAATGACCAGATTCGCTCTCTCACTTGGTTCAACAATATCTCTAATTCAAATTAGGGATTCGGGCAAACAGGTGGACTTTTAGTACCCACTCTTTAATGGAAAAAAAAAAAAAAAAAATATTTTTTGCTAATAAATTATTTTGTTAAATAAAAAAAATTGAAAAAAAAAAAAACAAAAATATGAAAAAATAATTTCAATTTTCTAATTTTTAAAATTTTGTTTTTTACAGTGAATATCCATACAAACCCTTGAAATAGACATAGTCTATTTATTTATTGATGGAGGGGAGTAGTAAAGAAAAAAAATAAATCTTTCAAATAAAAAAAGGGGGAAGAATGAAAATAGATCAACTATAATAAAAAAAAAATAGTATCATTTTCATGACCAAAAAAAAAAAAAAAAAACAGAGGTTAGATTTTCCAAAATTTAAAAAAAATGGAGTTACAGCCGTTTCAACCTTGACGTGGACGCCTTAACTTTACACTATTTTGTGAAATTTTAGTACAACTTTCTAAAAACTAATTTTCAACTCAAACAATCGTTAGAATTGAAAACATGTTTTTGAACCAAAAATCAAGATTACAATAATGACATCCTTTTTCAATAACTTTTCAATTTATTATTAAAAAATATTTTTTCCTTTTTTTTTCGAAAAAATATCCCATTTTGAATGAGATCAAGAGGATAAACCACCTTAAGAGGAGGTTTGATACAGAATTAACAATTGATAATTCTAATTGAATTGATTTTAAACTAAGTTTAAATTTTCGGAAAAGTTAAATCGACCACACCAGGGTTGAAAAGGCTGTAAATCAAAGATTTTCGTTAGGTTTTTTTCAATTTCAATTTTGATTTAAAAATCAATAGATTTTTCGTTAGGTTTTCTCGAATTTGAATTTAATAAATAAAATCAATAGATTTTAATTATTTAAATTTAAATTCAAATTCGAGAAAACCTAGAACACTTTAAAACAAAAATTGGAATTTAAAAAAACCTAGAACACTCTCGTTAGGTTTTTTTTTCAATTTCAATTTTAATTAGAGAATCACCGTTGTTTTTTTTTTTATTTTTGGAAATTAACCGAAAATTTATTAAAATTTAAGTTTATTTCTGGAATTAAAAATAACCGCCGTTAGCTTTTCCAGAATTTAAAAAGAATTGAGTTAAATCTTTGATTTTACTCTATTCTTTTGAATTCTGGAAAACCTAGGCACTTGACGGCACTTGACGACACGAGCTCCATACAAAATGAACAATGTGTTCGATTATTTCTAAAATGAAATTCTTTTCGGACAATGTACAAAATTTTGTTTTTATTTGATTTTTATCATAAACATAAGAATATCGTTTTAAGCAATTGGTTAAGTTTCTTAATTTTAAAATGGAAGTTGAACCTTTCCATTTTAGATATTTTTTGTTGTTAGGTTTTCTGGGATTCTAATCTATTTAATTGAATCAAAGATTTTATTAAATAGATTCTAATTCTGGTAAATAGTCGTTAAATATTTTTTTTTAGAAATAAACAGAAATTGTTTTTAATTTTCTGCTTTATTTCTAAAATTTAAAAAATACTTTCGTTAGCTTTTCTCGAGTTTTCAAAAGAATTGAGTAAAATATTTGATTTTTCTCAATTCTTGTAAATCACGGGAAAGTGATGTTGGATTTTCTTGAGTTTTCTATTTATTGGGAAAATCAATAGATTTTCTTTAGGTTTTTTTTTCGGTTTTCTGTTTATTGTTAAAGTGTTCTAGGTTTTTTTTACTTTTTGAAATAAACCGAAAATTTTTATAAATTTTCGGTTTATTTCAAAAATTAAAAAAAACCTAACGAAAATAAATAGATTTTCTAAAAAAAAAATGAAAACCTAATGGTGGTTTTCTGGAATTTTTACAAATTTACAAAAACCTAGAAAATTTAACTCAATTCTTTTAAATTTCTGAAAACCTAACAATTATAAGTGGATTTTTTGATCTCCTCCTTCAATCAATAAAAAAAAAAAAAAAAAAAATTGATTTTATATATTTTTTGTATTTCTAATTATTTCAAATAATTTCATTTCTTTTAAATTATTATTTTTTGAAAATATGGTTCCTAACTTGTGACTTCTATCAAAAATCAATTGTTTTTCTTATTATGATCAAAATTGACTCTAATTTTTTTTTTTTTTTTTTAAAAAAAAATTGAAAGTAATAGAGTCGTTGCTTAATAGATAATTAACATTGTGTAAAAGAAATTGTTATTGCGTAATAAAATATTTTTATTGCTTAATATCTAAAAATTGTGTAATAAATAACATTTACATAAATGATTGTTATTTCCACAATCATATACTCTATTGAACAATTTGGACAATTAATGAGTAATTAAGGGTTAATTGTTTATTACAGAATTATTTTTAGAAAAGATTCTTCATTTTTAGCAATTTTTTTAATATTTTTCAAATTTTTGAATAAAATTTTTTTTACTACAAAGAATTTTTACTAATCTGTAATTATTTTTGAATTATAAAATCCGAATTTTATTGGTTTAATTTTGTCTTTAATCAGCAATTACTTTTTTTCGAATAGAATTTTAAAATGAAATAAATCTTCTAATTATGGGGAAATAATAAAGAGGGGAACTTGGAATTCTTTTATAGAGGAAAAAAATTAAATAAATTTTTTAAAATATGTTAAAGATGAAAATCATTTTTTTTAATATTCATTAATTTCTCTTTTGGATGTATAATTTTTTTTTTTTGTTTTTTTGTTATCTGTGTTTTCCAAATTAATCAAAAAAAATTGAGAAAAATTTAAAAATTTCAAAATAAGATATTAAAAATTAATTTAAGACTAGAAAATAAAATTACACATGTGCAAAATTAATTATTCAAATTTGAAGATTTTTTAGTAAAGTTTTGTTTTTTTTTTCACTTTCAGTGAGATTTTTACTATTTGCCACACACACACACACACACACACACACACACACACACACACACACACACACACACACACACACACACACACACACACACACACACACACACACACACACACACACACACACACACACACACACACACACACACACACACACACACACACACACACACACACACACACACACCCTTGCATGAGGAGAGAAAACTAGTCAGTATAATTACTCATTTAAAGATAAGAATTTTAATTTATTTAAGGAATAAAGTGGTTTGATATTGAAACAATAATAAAAAAATCTAAAAATCAATTTTTCAAAAAATCAATAGAAGAAACAATCCCAAACCACTTTATTTCGTAATCAAAAAAAATTTGATTATAGATAACTAATTAGTTATCTTTTCGCAAACAAACGCCCTTTAGGTCATATAGGAAAAATCATACATTTAGTTAATAAAACACAAATTCAAACAAAAATCTTCAAATTTTGAGAGATTGATTTTTACACATGTGTAGTTATTGTTAATCGATAATAATAATTCTATTCAAATAATTAAACTTTTTTTATTAATTTATTTGTTTTGATTAAATATTTTTTAATTTTGAGAATCCTTAATTATTATTATTTTGAAAAATTTTGCTTCTTAAAATATGAGATCTTGTTGATAATAAGTATTTTAAGGTTTGATTCGCTTTAGCCTAATTTATAAGTAATTTCCAAAAATCAAATAAATTAAGCAATAGATAGAATTGCTTTTAAATATTTATTTATTATACAATATAAATTTTCAATTCACTAATAGCTACAAATTTTATGCAAATAGATGGATAAATTACATAACTACTCTAACGATTTTAAATTACAAGTTAATCCTTAAAACAGTTTAAAAGTAACCCAAAAAACTTTTCAAATCAAATACTAATAATTCATAGAAAGAATTTTATTTTTACCTTAGTTCGTTATCCGTGACTTGTTTAGGATATCCACTCTCACAGTTTCCGTCTGTATCAAGAACATTTAACCAACCCCCACTTTGCCCAACTACAATCTTTTGTTCACCATTATTATGAAGATCGGTTAAAACAATACCTGGCCAAGTTCTATGTGATCCATTATCGCCTCCATTCACACAAGAAGCGCTTGGTGCTCTCCAAATTAATTCCCCTAAATTATTTTTATTTTTAGATGATTTTTTTTTTTTTTTTTTAATTTTTTTTTTTTTCGATAATTTAGAGTATTCCCAGAGTAAACAATTAAATTCACAATTTTAGTTTGTATTGTCAAAAATATTTAAAATTTATTCCAAATATTATACTTTACAATTATTAAAAAAAATATCTTTAATTAACTTGTATCTAATAGATTAAGAGAAATTTGATTTTTAATTATTCTATTTGACTATTTTTTAAAAATTGAAAATTGAAATTTTAATAATAAAAATTATTAAAATTATTTTCTTGAAATAGAATTATATTCCGTTTTAAAACTAAATTTGTAAATTTATTTGTGTTATTTTATGAGATATTGTTTAATATAAAAAAAAGTGAAAATGCTGTGTAAGTAAATACTTTTAAAAAAATAATTTAAAAATGAACCACAAATGAAACATAAACAGAAACCATAGAAACTACAGAAACTACAGAAACCAAAGGAATCAAAGAAAATCTAATGCTTAAATATAATTTACAATTATAATAGAAATATTTAAAATTTTTATGGATACAAATTCGAAAAGAGAAGTATTTCTTTCCGGAAAGTAAACTCTTTTTTTTATTTTTAATAGGTTACAGATTTTTAATTTTTTTTTTTTTAATTTCAAATTTACTGAAATAATTTATTATTTTTTACAGAAAGAATAATAAATATAACTATCTTTTATAACATCTTTTAGATTAATAAGTAGTATAACAAAAATATTGATCAAATTTGATTTTTTTTTTAGGAGGTGTCTATATGTAAAAAAAAAAAAAAAAAAAAAAAAAATTGGGTTTAGGGTTCAAAAAAAAAAATAAAAATTAGAAAAACTCAAAATTTTCAACTATTAAAACTGATTTTAAACTTGAAAATAAAGGTCTTTTTATTTTCAAATTGATCATACATCACTTTGAAATAAAAAGCTAATAACTGATCTAAACCCCAGATAAATTTGCCAAAAGGTAAAAAAAAAAAAATTAGTTTGTAAAAAACATTAACTTCCCATTCTAATCATTTTATGATTCTATAACAAATGAAAATATTTTATTTTGTGAATATAATTGAATAATTCTTCCGAAATAATAAAGAAGATTTAAAAATTTTTTAAAAAACAAAGAAATGTTTCAAAAAATCACAATATTCCCAACACAAATTCAAAATGAATGTCTCAATTTGTAGGGTTTTTTTTTTTTGATAAAAAATTGATGTTTTTTTGAACTTCTTTTTGAGATTTTTTTGTTTTAATTGGAACAACAGTGATCCTTAAAATTACTAAAGAAGTCAAGAACGTGTGTCAAAAATATTCATTTTATTAAGTTCTTTTGATGCAGTTTTTTTGTTTATTACAACAGATTTCAAACTCCACAGAAAATAAAATTTGGATAGTCCTTAAAGTTGTTGAGTATTAACAGAATTTTTCTTATATTTGTTCACATTAAAACCTACAGTCCTATCTTAGCTCCCATTTTTTTGTAAAAGATAATGTTAATTTTCTATCACTAACAAAATTTACATGTCCGATCTAATTTCAAACAACTGGTTCTTAAAACATTTGTATTTTGGATTGAAAAAAAAAAAAATATCTTTATTGATATCAAGAAGGTTGATTGCACCTACCATAATCTTTAACTGACAATTCACAAGTGTTCAAAGAAAAATAATAAATAATTGAATTTAAAATGCAATATTTCAACCTTGGCATCTTTACGAATAAATTCTAAAAAAAAAATGTAAATAGATTTTTTGTTCAATTTCTCTTTATTTTATGTTTTCGATTAATTTCTAGTAATGAAAGTTTTAAAAAAACAACTTACAGCTGTTTCAACCTTATGTGTGGACGAGTTAACTTTTCCCCAAAATTTTAAACTTTTTTTAAACTCGATTCAATAAGAATGATCAATTGTTTGTTCTGTCTCAAATCTCCTCTTAAGGTAGTTTATTCTCTTGATCTCATTTTAAATAGGTTAATTTTATTGAATAAGTCGGAAAAAATATTTTTTTTTAATAATAAATTGAAAAGTTATTGAATCAGGATGCCATTATTGTAATCTTGGGTTTTGGTCCAAAAACTTGTTTTTAATTCTAACGAATGTTTTAGTGTAAAATAAGTTTTTAGAAAGTTGTACTAAAATTTTACCAAATCGTGAAAAGTTAACTTGTCCATACCAGGGTTGAAACGGCTGTATCATTCAAAGTTTCAGTTAAGGAGTTCGTCACATGGATGCAAAAATTTTCTCTTTTTTACCAATTCAAAGTAGATTAGAAGTTCGGATTACTATTAAGAGTATAACTCATCGTTTCTGACCAAAATAAACTAATTGTTAGAAAAATTTTGAAAATTTTCAATGAAATAGGTCAAATTTAAATGTCTTAGAAACCACACCAGATTTATTTGTCGACATATTTTAAAATATTTTCAATGAGTTAATGTATTCAGCCAAATTTAGCCTCCTTAAATAGTATGTAGTATTCAGTGAGTACCACAATGCTTGGGTATTCAGAGTGAAATCTGAAGTTAAAAGTGAGTTATCAGTGTCAGACACTTTTATGAGAGATATCAGATGCGTTTGTTTTCACAGTATAAAAGTTTAAAAGAAAAATCTTTATCGACATTTTTTTTAACTTTCCTCTAAAATTGAATTTATCTCAAGCAAAAACAACTATTTTCTTAAGAACTGATTGGAAAGTCAGAAAAATGACATACCAATAAAAAAATAGAGTATTCTCGGGGTTATTTTTTCATAAAGATTTGAAAATTTCAAACAAAAAAAGTAAAAAACAGTTTTGAAAAAAAAATCACCATTAAAGATCTCGATCTTATGTACAGTCAGCTTCACTTTTAAGGCACAAACTTTCAACGAAATTTAAGGCACTATAAAAATCTCAAATTAAAGCACAAAATTCAAATTCTAGTAAAAATAAATTGTAAAAAAAAAATTCCAAATTTTGTGCCTTAATTTGAGATTTTTTTGTGCATTAAATTCTGTTGAAAGTTTGTGCCTTAAAAGTGAAACTGACTGTATTGTTTTTTTAGGAAGTGAAACTAGTAACAAAGTGAAACGTGTTGGTGTTTATGTCTTACTTTCCCACAATGAATATACACCCCAATGAAAAGTTGAAAAATATTCGATCTGAATTGGAACTCAATATTTGTGTATTATCCAATTCAAGCAAGAAATACTATTTAGATCTTCTGTGTTTTGAAATCCAAAATAACCAAGTAAATTAATTTTTGTGAATAGTAAAACTTTACAAATATTATTTATTTATCCTTAAAGCAAGGATAACATCTTTCAATGAGAAAGTATTGCAAACACTGTTTTTTTAAACTTAGACTGTAATTTAAACTTTTATGATCTGCTGTTTCTTTTCTTGAATTACATACACTTTTCTTTTTCACTTTTATCTGTACTTCATCATTTCTCTTATTATCTTAATTTTCATTAATTCTAAAAAAAACCTGTTTTTGTTTTTCTAGTTTACTGATATGTATTAGATATCTTACAGCCAATTTATTCAACTTGTGAATTTTTTCAATCCTTTCGTAATATAACCTGAAACAAAAAAATGTTTAAAGCATTTTTTTTCTTTCATCATGTTGTGACAAAAATTGTTTATTGCAATTTTTTTAATCAAGTGAAACTTCATAATGATTGAAAAATTCTCAAGTTGAATAGATTGGCTCTAATGGAGGTTTAGGTGCGTTTAAAAGCAAGAATTTTTGTAATGTTTCAGAACGAAACATTACAAGTTGAAACGAAACAATTTTTGTTACCACATGATGATTGAAAAAAAATGCTTTAAGGGAGTAGCCACGGTAAAGAAAAATTTTTCACTTTTTTGCAATTCTCAAGAGGATCAGAAAATAACTTTTTTTACTTTGATTTGTACCTTGTTGATTTTTATTATTTAAAGTACTTCATTCATTAGATTTTTTAAATTTTTTTTTCAAAACTCAAAGAAATTGCCACAATAGAATGTTGAGTTGAATTGCTTAAAATAGTGTTTTGAATGTTGAATGACTTATCTTTTATCCTTCTCTTAACATTCTATTGTGGCATTTAATTTTTTCATTTTTTATTTTTTCATCATTTTTGAGATTTTTTTAATTCTGACAACATAAAGCAATTAGAAATATTTTTTTATTAGTGGCATTTAGGATTAATGTATTTTGTTTAAAAAGAACAACAATATTACAATTGAGAGAATCATAAAAGGAAACATAAATGGGACTTAAATAGCTAGAAGATTCCAAAATTAGAATAATTAAGTCAAATTATAAATTGTTAGGATTTTAAATCGTTGGGTTTGGTGGAATATGAGAAGTGAATATGATTATATGTTATCAAAGTTTAAATCACAAAATAGTTATAAGTTTTATTCAAAGAATCTGAAATTATCTTCTCCCAAAAAAAAAAACTTAAACCCCATTCCAAAAATTTGGACACATCTAAAATCAAAAATAGGGAAACAAAAACTCAATTTATGATATTTTCCCAAACCTAATATAAAACCATATTTAAATAACATAGTATTAATGGTTTTTTAAGTAATCATTTTCATCCAAATAAAAGAAAACAATATAAAATAAAAAATCAAAACAAGTGTGTCCAAAATAAGGAAACGAGCTGAAATGAAAGAGTTTGAACAAAAAATATATTGGTAGATTTGTTAAAATTATACCAACAATGGTTGATCGATCAAATGATAAGATACCATGCACCGGTTGTATGTGGATTTTTCAATTTAGGAAACTCAACTGTAACCATCTATCAACCATCTATTAAAAAATTTTCAGATCTAACTAAACAGATTAGGTAACTGAAAAAAAGAAAAGGAAACAAAAACAAAAAAGACAAAAAATGAAAATAGTTTGTTGAATTAAAATTAATTTCCAATTGGATGTAAATCATGTTATTGTTATTTTTCCAACTGTTTAAACTGTGTTCAAATTTTTGGAATTAAGTTTATTTTAATAAAAAAATAATAAAAAAAAAAAACTATTTTATCAATATAATCTCTTTTTTTTAATTGTTGAACATTACTAAAAATTAAAATATCAAATAATTTTTTTAAAAAAATTTTTAGAGAATCTACGATCACACGCCACTAAAATAAAATGTTCTTATCTCATCTCTCTCAAATTTTTATCATGTCTTATGGTGTAGCTACTCCCTTAAACAATTTTTTTGTTTCAGGTTATATTACGAAAGGATTGAAAAAATTCACAAGTTGAATAAATTGGCTGTATCTAATATTCTTTTTTCATACATTAACTCGGATTATCGGGCACTCAATTGATAATGGTTATCCAACTAATATCACAAGTTAACAAAAAGTTGTCAAACCGCTTACTTCAAACTCATCTTGATATTTCAAAATGTGTCTCGACACTACGGTCTCGACTGAATATTAACTGATATCAAGGATCCTTTTTGATTTCGCTAATCTTACAACAAATTGTTAGCTTGTGATATTTCGGATAAAATTCTCACTTCGTCCTGATAAGAACAGTTAAAAAATCATTTGTAATATCTCTCTGGGTTAATCTGGTGTGGTTTCTGTGACATTTAATTATATCATTTTTTGATTTTTTTGTTATTTTTTTTTTTTCAAAGAGCAAAGAAAATGATTCTTTCATTAAATTTGTTCCTATTCTTAGAATAACATTGTTTTTCGTTTCGAAAAATCTAAAACCTTTAATGAAAAAAATGAATGGATCAATTTATAAAAGTATGAGTGGAAACTAAATTGTTCGCTTTTTGATCAAATTTTAACAGAAAATGAAGAAAAGAATGATGAATTAGATTTCAAGTAAAATTACCTGTGTTCAAGTTAAGTTTAACAACAGAATAAGCTGAGGCATACACAACACCGTTTTTTGAATCAATTGCTGGGGCACTGTACCATCCTAATTTTTTTTTTTTTTTTTTTTTTTTTTTTTTTTGTAGTTTTGAGCAAGTAAAACAAAACAAATTAAAAACGATCGAGAAAAAACAATTTAAATTTGATGGACAATAATACCTCTTTCACACCAAGACGAGTAACAACCAGCTTTTTCCCCTATTTTTTGTTGAAATGGACATTAAAAAATTAAGATCTTTTTGTCTTTTTTAAAATGGGAAATCGAAAAAACTCACAGAGCATTTCAGGTTTATTGATTCCAAAAGCGACTTGTGTCAATAAGAGAAAAATTATTATTTTTAACATTTTACAAAAAAATGTTTTTTTTTTAAAAATATGTTTGTTTTGCCCATCAAATATTGACCAAGAAAGGGGAAGAATTTTAGTCAATGATCACTCTCAGCATATAACAAAACAATTGAAAACAATCATTAATTAAACAAACGGCAATTTTGACTTCTTATTCTTTACCAATAAAATCCCGATAATGTAAAAAAAAAAATCTTACTTCAGTTAACAGTTGACTTCAATTTATTAACCCAGTTTTCGATAGGGAATCTAGATTTAAATGTTAAGGGACTAGTCCGACCACAACACCTCACTCGAATTTTTGTATTTTATATTTGACCGAACATTACAGTATGTTCAATAACCCGTGTTTCGGTTTTTAATTATTTTTAAAAGGAAATAAATGTTGTTTTTGTAAAATCGTGGAATTAATTGTTGTTTTTCATATTTAACCTAGTGTTTGTCAGAATTAATTGTGAGTTTTTGAAGAATGTTTTGGAGAGTGTGTTGGTGTGTGGGAATTATAATTTAGATCATAAGAAAACATTTTAAAGTTTAAATTTCGAGGATTATAATTACCTTTGAATTTCATTACTGGTATTTGAATTACAAATGGGAAAATAAACTAAATTCGAAAACCTAGGACACAGTTAAAACAGTTGAAAGAATAACAATACTACACACTTAACATTCAATTTGGAAATAATTTTGATTTTACGAGCTATTCCATTTTTTGTCTTTTTTGTTTTGTTTTCATTTCTTTTTTTCCATTTAAGTAATCTGATTCCTTTGATCTGGAATTTTTTCCAATTGTTGATATTAGGTTACTGTAAAGTTTATTAAATTGGAAAGCCGCATACAATTAAACAATGTTATCTTTTCATTTGATCGATCAACAATTGTTGGTGAAATTTTAACAAATTTACCAATCATTTTTTGTACAGCCCGTTTCATTATGATGGATACACCAATTTTTTTTTCTTTTATTTGGATGAAAATGATACTTATAAAAAAATTAATACTGGGTAACTTAAATTTGGTTTTATATTAGGTTTGGCAAAATATCATAAATTGGATTTTATTTTGCCTATTTTTGATTTTGGGTGTGTACAAATTTTTGGAATGGGGTTTATTATCACTTCGTTTTTAGTTGATTCTTTTACAAATAAAATTGGTTTCTCAAAATAAAATGGTGTAGTTTGTCGATTCTCTTTATTTGAAAAAAAGTGAAAATTTTTCCCTTTATAATTTAAATACTGGTATTTAAAGGATCAGTTTTAGAAACTAGTTGGTTGGTCGGGCTTCAACATAAATGGGATTTGTACTTTAAAACCCTTTAAGTAGATTTTCTTTCTTATGAAAAGTTAGTGAAACCCCTTTTCAATAAATTCAAAAAAGATCTTTCATTTCATTTGACCTACCGAGATTTTTTTTCTCTTTTTTTGGATATCACAAGCCAATTTCACAAAAAAAAACTCAAAAACATAAATACAATAAAACAATTTGTTTTCTTTTTTTATTTGAAAGTTAAAAAAATTTGATAAAGTTACAAAAATAAATTATTTTAGAAGAAGATCTTTTTTTTCAATTACTCCTTTTTCCTTTTTTCAATTTTCCATTCTTTTCTTTTTAAGTTTTTAATTTTTTGCTTTGTTGGTGTTTCAGTTTGGAGATTTGTTTTTTTTGACTGTCACTGTTTGCTACTGTTGGAGATCTTTGGTTTGTTACTCTGTGTAGAGTTTTGGTTTGATCATGAAAGTTTCGTGATTGGAGAAAAATGATTTTTTTTGAACCATTGATATTAAAAACAAGGTCTTGTTAAAGAAATGGGAAGAAAGCAATTCTGTTAACCAATAGTAAACTTTTTATGTGAAACAACAAAGTAAATTCATAACCCAATGTTTTAAATATTTTCGACAACAATAAAAAACTGAAAACAACAATTATTGACAGAAAAAACATTTATTTATTTTAAAACACAAAGAAATCATCAAACATGGGTTATTGAACATACTGTAGATTTTTTAATGACAAATCCAATATTTGGTATTGAAATATTTTTTCAAAAAATAATTACAAAAAACTCTGATCCAAAATCAAACTTCTTTTGTAATGAGTATTAGACTTTAAAAATGTTCTTTTATGTTGACAATTCCTTCTCTAATAAAAAAAAATACCTTTTTCGAAGAGACTGTTCATGTAGAATTTTTTCAAAAGAAAATCTCAATTATTAAAAACACTGGTACCTAATCATGAATTCTAATAATTAGAACACATGATTACTAAGATATTAGTTTTAATTTTAGAGATTTTATCATACAATTTAATTATTGAAATTTTAATGAGGTTTTAGTTTGAAATTATATTTTTATGTAAAAAAAAATCTTTAACTAGTTATTTATGATTGAAGACTAATCGATTTTTAGACGACTCAGGTAATTTAATTGTTGACATGTATTTTTTTCTAGCTATTCTATTATCGTATTCAGAGGAAATCATTTTTTGAAATTGTTTTCAATTTGTCTTTTTCTTTTCTTTTATTACTGTTTTCTTATTATTCAAAAGAATGGAAAACTTCGAGTCCAAAAAAATTAACTATGATAATTTACGACTTAAATATCATATTTTACTCAGAAGAAGATGCGAAAATACATGTTTGAGGAATTTTTTTTTAAAACACGATAGTTTTGAAATGGATATTCGACTAAACCAACTACAAAAAATAAAAAAAAAGGTTATTTAAAGATCCATCTTTTTTTTCTTACTATTTGACCAAAAAATCGTTTTTAAAACTTAAAAAAACCAAAATTTAAGACTACCATTACCAAAAAAAGAAGAAGAAGAAAGAAAAAACAAAAGAGAAACAAACTTTTTTTTTAATTATTGTTCTCAATTACAGATCATTTTCTTTTACAACTCTCTTGAAGGCGTTTTCTTATTTCTTGACCAAAAAGTACCAATTTAACTGTTAAGGGGGTAAGTACATTTTTCATTTTTTGAGTCCCACCAATTATATGAAACTGAATTATTCAAATCATTTCTTTAGCCAAATACATTGATATTTTCATAAATACTAGAGTGTCAGATATCCTAGTAGAAGATATTTTCAGAGCAACAAAAAAGCGGAAATCAAAAAAATGAAAAAATTGATCAAAAAAAAATAAATAAAAATCATTTATTACTTGATCTTATCTATAAGATTTGACACAATTACTTATTCTTTATTTGGTTTTATTTTTAATTCTTTATAAAAAAAATTTATTTGGAAAATTTTTGATAAACAAATTACTGTTTATTTCGAAAGAATTTCCAAAATGAATTCTAAATTCCTATTTTCATTTATGTCATCTAATTCTGGTTTTAGTTCAGAAAATCCGAGATTGTTTTAATTCTTCTTGAGAATGAGGGTTTATTGGACAAATTCGTTTGATTTGATAATTCTTTATTTTCCATTAAAATGAGAACTCAAAAAAATTCTGAATCTGATTGAAATTTTTTCTTGAATTTTTCAATTATTTTGATTTGAATCTTTTGTAACTGTTTTTTGATTCCAAGAATTCAACCCCTTTATTTAATTTTACCAAAGTATTCCTCGTTTTGGCTTTGTTTGATAAAAATATTTATAAAAAGAATTTTGAAAGCAAATTTGTCACAAAAGGTTTTTTAAAATAATAATAAATAGTAATGGGGCGAGAAATTCAAGGGAAAAAAATAGTTTGTATTTAAACAAACTAAGAAGATATTGAAAACCAATCTTCCAAAATAGGTTTTTATCGATTTTTTTAATTTTCATTCTTGATTTCAACAAATTTATTTGGAATGATGATCTTTCGTGTTTGGTCCTCTAAAAGAAAATATTTGATTCAAATGCACACCTTTTTGGGTATATTTTTTTTCGTTTACTGTTTGATTAATTTCAATCGTTCGTAGAAACACATTTCTAGATCCAAAACCAAATTTAATAAAACGAAAAATTTAATCAAAAAAAATGTTCAAAAAATTGAAAAATCTAAGATTCAACTCTGAATTACTTTGATTCTTTCTACAAATAGAGCGGTGGATGGTGTTTTGGTTTCAAAGTTTCAATATCTGTTGGCACTCAAAAAATATTTTTCATCAGTACTGTAGTCAAAATAAAGCATGCAAAAAAATTTAATACCTGTATCAAAAAAAAAAATCTGTTTTTTTGTTATAGTTGACCTATACATTAATCAATCAAAGAAACCAATAATAAACCCTAAAAAAAAAATATGGTACTGGTTTCTTAAAGTTCTATTATTTAAAAAGAAATTCTAAAAATAAAGGATCAAATTGAAAAATTTATCTTAAAAAATAGAGTAAATTTTTGAGATTATTTTTATCATCAAAAAAACAAAAAATTTCAAAAAAATTGAGAATATTAAGGGAAATTTTCAACTATTTGCATGAATAATTTAAATTTTACTGAAAATAACCAGACCTTTACTTTCAAAATTGATTTGTACTTAGGTATATTATTTGGTAGTAGATTGGAGGTTGCCTTGGTATAAGAATAAAAAAAAGCACGGATAATATTTTGAAACACGGATTATAGTCGTTGTGCACGCATAAATTTTGATCACTGTAATGTTCACATAATTAAAATTTTACAAAATGGAAAAATGTACTTACTTCCTTAAAATAAATTTACATAGCTTAACCATTACAATCCCTGAAATTTAAAACAAGATTATCTGGTGTAGGGTTCAGTGAATTGTTAATTTGTTTCTTAGCTGATCGGTCTTGTGATTGATATGTGTTTTTAATAGTGGTTCAAAATGGCAATTTTTGACAATTTATTTTTTTTATTCCCGAAATCCGAATTGAAGAGTTTAAGATTAATAAACTGATAGGTGTTCAAGAATAATTTTTGAATTTTGGGTTGTAGAAAAGAATCTTGATTTACTTTTTTGTCAATTAACCAAATGAAAAAATAAAATTTTTTAAAAGTACCCAATAAAACCAAACTTAATTAAAAATTTCAATCAACATCCTATAAACCACATTTTTTTATAACTTAAGTTTCAGCAAATTAATCTTAAACTCTTCAATTCGGATTTCGGGAATAAAAAAAATAAATTGTCAAAAATTGCCATTTTGAACCACTATTAAAAACACATATCAATCACAAGACCGATCAGCTAAGAAACAAATTAACAAGTGGTACAAACGACACAAGATAATCTTATTTCAAATTTCAGGAATTGTAAACCTTAAGGGTTGGGTCATAATGAGTAAAAATAATGTTTTGAAATGGATTAAAAAAATTTTGTAATTTTTATTTTTATGGATATGTCTAATAACAATCAAAAATCAATCAACATGTGAGGCTCGATCGATCTCCAAAAAGTAATAATCAAAAAAGATGACATTTTTAGTAGAAAGCACAAAAAACCAACACTCAATTCCCAATTTGAATGGTTAGAATCTATAATTTTGAAAATAGTTATGTCAGTTTTGATGTGTCTATCTTTGGGTGCTTTTTGAGATCTTGAAGATTTTTTTCATTCTTTTTTTACTATTTTCTCAAATACGTTTTTTTTTCGAAAGAATGTTCCAAAAGCGAAAATTTTTCGATTTTTAGGGTTTCAAATAACCATTATAAATTAGATTAAATTGAATTAGATTGATTGTATACTTAAAGAAAACAATTTGTTTTCAATTGAAGAAATTAGTCTTTTCGAAATTCATAAAATTAGAATCAAGTATTTTTTTTTTTAAATTTAAATTGAAATTGATGAATTCTATGAAACTAATTTTTTTTAAAAATAATTTGAATTTTTGGAATTTAGAATGTTTTTAAAACTTTTTTTTTTATTTGTGAATCTTTTAAAACTTTTTTTTTGGTTAATTGGTTTTTTTGCCAATTTGATACCCCTCAAATTTTTTTTTTTAACTTCTTCTAACAAAATTTTTAAAAATTAAGTATTTTGATGCTAATTCCTGTTCAAACTTAAGGTTCAAGTTAAATTATGAAGTATTTGGCGATTTTTCTCAAAAATTGAATTTAATTTTTCAAATACAAGTTCCTTTATATTTTAAAAAAGGGTGGAATGGCAATTGTGAAGAGAGATCAAAATAATCAGGGGACTATTCACATTTATTGAATATTTTTTCCTTGCTGGGAAAATATTAATTTGCTTTAAATGTTTTTTTTCCCCTTTCCAAACTTTATTGGGTTTTAAATAAAAAAAATATTTATTATTATCTTTATTTTCAAATATTAAAATTTTATTTTTTTTTCTAATATTTTTATTAAGAAATAAAAAATTAAAATGTATATTTTTATTTCTACTTGTTATTTTTTTCGTTTTACTTTCTTAAGAGAAAATTTATTCTACAAATAAATAATATAAAAATTGCAAAGGTTTTCAATAGAACAGAAAAAAAATATGAAAAATCGAAATTATTATTTAAAAAAATAGAGTATAATTGAATGTAATTGAGTTTTACTGAATTAAACTGATTAAAAATTCAATTAAGAATTGAAATAAAAATAACATAGACTATTCAAAAAAATACAGGAATCGGTCCGTAAAGACATATTGTGGTTTGAAAATCAATTTGATATAGATCAATTTATAGATAAAAGGTTTCTTTAAAAAAGTATTCAGTAAAGACATATACAGTCAGTTTCACTTTTAAGGCACAAACTTTCAACGAAATTTAAAGCTCAAAAAAAATCTCAAATTAAGGCACAAAAATTTGGAATTTTTTTTTTTTACAATTTATTTTACTAGAATTTGAATTTTGTGCCTTAATTTGAGATTTTTTTTGTGTCTTAAATTACGTTGAAAGTTTGTGCCTTAAAAGTGAAACTGACTGTAGTTACAATTGATATTCAAAATTGTTTTGACTCTATTCATCATTCATTGATTTATCACTCAATTAAAAAATTTATCAAAAATGAAATTTTAAAACTGTTTCTACTTGCTTATTACTCAAAGGAAGGAATAGTTTTTTACCAAGGAGATCCATTATCTCCTATATTATTTGGTTTTATTTCTCATTTTCTTTTAGAAAAAATCAATTCACTAGCAATACACGTACAGATGTTTGCAGATGATTTGATATTAATAATGAAAGGATCAATGATTGAAATAAATTATCAATTACAAAAAATATATAAAATAATAAAAGATTTTGGAATGAATCCAAATGATGATAAAACATTTAAAAAAACCCTAATACCAAAAGAAATTTTATATCTTGGTATTTGGTTAGACAAAAAAACTCATCTAAAATTTAACTTTGAAAAGGTCAATAATAATTTTGAAAAAATCCTACATATTTTTAAAGAAAGGAATTTTTCTAATGGGTTAAAAATTCAATTCTTTAAAGCCGTTTTACATAGTCGACTATTATCTGGGTTGGAGATATTTGATTTGACAGAATCTGATTTCAAAAAAATTGATATTTGGATTAATAAGAAAATCACAGAATCACTATTAATATACCCACATTCCCCAAGACTTATCTATAAAACTGAAGCAAAAATTGATTTGGCAAGAATCATAATTTACAAAAGAAAATTCAAATTAATTCAAAAATTAAAAATTTTGGGATTTGATAAATTAATAAATCTTCTCCCCTTCAGAGAAAAAGAAACAGAAAATATTAATTGGTAAGCTAAAAATTTAAAAGAATTAGAATCTGAACTCGAAGTTTACGAATTAATCAATTAAAAAATAGTCCAAGTTGGAAATTTCGTTAGGTTTTCCAGAATTCAAAAGAATTGAGTAAAATATAAGATTTTTCTCTATTCTTTTGAATTCTGGAAAACCTAGACACTCCACAAAATTATTTGAAAATAATTTTGATACAGGGAAATATTAACAAACAGTCGTGTCGTGAAGTTTTTTTTTAATTTAAGAAATAAACCGAAAATTTATTAAAATTTTCTGTTTATTTCAAAAATTAAAAAAAACCTAACGACAAAAAATATTTAAAATCGAAGGATTCAACTTCTATTCTAAAGTTAATAAATTAGAAAAATTATATTAATAGATATTCTTATTTTATGAACAAAAATAAATCACAATTTTGTCAATTGTGTAAAATAAATAAAGATTTGGATATCATTGAAGATTTAGATCATTTTCTCTGTAATCGTGTCTTCAAGTGCCGTAGAGTGCCGTCAAGTGTCTAGGCTTTCCAGAATTCAAAAGAATGGAGAAAAATCAACGATTTTACTCAATTCGTTTAAATTCTGAAAAAGCTAAAGGCGGTTTTTTTTAATTTTTGAAATAAACCGAAAATTTATTAAAATTTTCTGTTTATTTCAAAAATTAAAAAAAACCTAACGACAAAAAATATTTAAAATCGAAGGATTCAACTTCTATTCTAAAGTTAATAAATTAGAAAAATTATATTAATAGATATTCTTATTTTATGAACAAAAATAAATCACAATTTTGTCAATTGTGTAAAATAAATAAAGATTTGGATATCATTGAAGATTTAGATCATTTTCTCTGTAATCGTGTCTTCAAGTGCCGTAGAGTGCCGTCAAGTGTCTAGGCTTTCCATAATTCAAAAGAATATAGTAAAATATTTGATTTTGCTCTATTCTTTTAAATTCTGGAAAACCTAACGGTGGTTTTTTAAACTTTTTCTAATGTAAAGAAAATTAAATAAATTTTCTTTACATTTCAAAAAGTAAAAAAAACCTAACGGTGCTTTTTTTTATTTTTAGAAATGAAAAGAAAATTTCGAAAAATTTTCTTTTTATTTCTCAAATTAAAAAAAACCTAACGACTGCCCAGCCTATGAAAATAATCGTAAAATCTGGATTTCTGAATTAGAAAAAAATAATTTTTCACTTATTTTAAATAATAATAATATTTATAATATTATTAATAAACAAGATTCAATATCTTTATTAGCTCTAGTAGATAATAAAACTATGTTTGAATCTATTATACGATTTCTAAATTCAAGTTTAGGAATTCGGGAGGTGCCTTAGAGTGCCTTGCTTATCCAAAATTTAAAAGAATGGAGAAAAATCGAAGATTTTACTCAATTCTTTTGAATTCTGGAAAAGCTAACGGCGTTTTTTTTTTAATTTGAGAAATAAACTGAAAATTTAATAAATTTTTTTTTTATTTCTCAAATTAAAAAAAACCTAACGAAAAGTGCCTAGGTTTTCCAGAATTCAAAAGAATATTGAAAAATATTTGATTTTACTCAATTATTTTAAATTCTGGAAAACCTAACGGCAAAAAAGAGGAATTCTAAACTCCTCCCTTAAATTACAATAAAAAAAAAAGTTTACAAACTTTTATAGTTACATAAAATTTCAAAATTGTATTTTTTACCCTTTTTTTTTTTTACTAGATCTTTCTGAATATAAAAACAAGTTGTTTGTTAACTATCAAAAAGCTATTATTTTTAATATTTCGAATATTTATAGAGAGAAATTAGTCCTAAAGGGATTATCTTCTACCACGGAGAAGTCTAGGGATCATGTATATTGTTATTCAAGGTAAATCATATTAGTGAGGAATAGTTCAAATTTCTCTAAGAATTCTATTGGTTCTCAGTAAATAAAATAAATCTTTTCAATTAAAAAGATCATTTTATATATAAAAAACTCAAAATTTTTGAAAAAAATCTGTATTTTGAGACATATTTCAAGAATTAATTCTTGATATTATTACTTCCAAGTACTAGAATTACTTTCAAAAATTTGTCTCAAAATGTAGATTAGTATCTAAAAAAATTGATTTTTTTATATTAATTTTAAAATTAACTCAGAGATTATTTTGGAAAATATTTTCAACAAAGTCATAATAAATTGGAAAAACATCTATTTTCATCAAAAATAAACAAAAATAATCCGAACTTTATTTTTTCTTTTAATAATTATAGATTAAGGGTTTAGTCATTTACTGTGAAAAGGCACCATACTCAAGGGGTGACCTGAGACCAAAAAGGGTATTGTGAAATAGGCCTTCTTTTGGTTGAAAAAAGTCAAATAACAAAAAAAAAAATTCCATTGGATCTCTTTGACAAAAAATTCAACAAAGAAAAAGAGTTCTCAATTTCAAAAAATCAAAATTTTAAAAAAAAAATTCATCTTTTCTCATTTTCTTTTTCAAAAGAGGTTAAATTTCTTTAATTTAAAACAAATTGATTTCTTGTATTTCCCATTCAATTTTATTCGATTTAGTCTGATTTGTGGTTATTTTAAAACCCTCTAAATTTGACCAAGTAAGTCTTAGGTAATAGTCTTTCAATAAAAATAACTCATTTGAAAAAAGAAAAAAAAATGAAAAAAAAATCACCAAGATCTCAAAAAGCTCCAAAGAGCGACACTTCAAAACTGACACAGTTGTTTTCAGAATTGTAATTCACGACGATTCTAATTGGAAATTGAGTTTTACTCTTTGGTGCTTTTTTCTAAAAATGTCCTCATTTTTAGTTGTTGATTTTTGGAGATCGATCGTACATCATAGGTTGGTTGGTTTTTGATTGGTGTTAGGTCCTCAATAAAATTACTAAAAAGTTTTAATCCATTTCAGAATAAAAAATTTCACCGTAATGACTCGACCCTTAAATCATGAATTTTAGAAAATTACAAAAATAATTACCGGGGCGGTTTCTAAATATGCCCCTACGACCCAAAAAACACTAAAAATGAAAAACTGATCAAATACTTTCCATTAATTCAATTAAAAAAACTAAATGAAAAAATAAAAATAAATAAAGTTTCAATTTAACTTTATCTTGAAAACATTTTTTGCCAAAAGTATTGAATTCAATATTGAAATTATGTATATTTTTAGATTCACTATCTTGTTTTAACTCATTTACTAAAACAAATTCTAAATTATGGGAATTTTCTTTTCACAAAAGGCACTAATTTGGTCCTCAAATGTTTTTTTTAGTTTTAAATGGTAAAATTAAAAAAAAGTTGTGCTAAAAGGATAAACTTTCTGGAAAAGCATTCTAATTTAATATATTAACTTATTCTTTGATTTCAAACTTTTCTCAACCCCAATTTTTCAAAAAAAAATAAAAAAGTACGCACAGATTTCAAAAATTATTTTCAATATTCCAAAGTTGAGTGTTGTTTTTATTCTAAAAAAAATTATCACAGTGTTTAATTGAATTAAGTTATGAACTTAATTTCGAAAATATTAATCAGAAAAAAATAGTGCTTAATTTTATTAAGGACATATTAAATTAGTAATACTACTAATATTTTCATTTAAATTCAATCTTTTGATTGTGAAAAGTAATACAAAAATAAAAATTTCCCAATTTGATAAATTTAAATTGTGATCATTACTTCAAAATCCAATAATTTCTTGTTCAATATTATTGTTAATAGATTTTTTATCAACTCAAATGAGATTAAAAAATAGAATTTGGACTTTAAAAATTCAAACTCTTAATTTTCAGTTAATGCTAAAAAAAATATTTTTTCCAGTTTTTAGAGAAAATTAAAATAATCTAATTATTTTCTCATCATAAGAGACCCACACAAAAGATTTTAATAAGAAACCTGACCATTTTAATACACAAAAATTTCAAGTGATTTAAAAATTAATTTTGAAATAAATTATTCTCCTTTTTTTTTTTTTTTTTTTGATCATTGAAATTTTTAAAAAAACATCCTTGAATAAACAAACGAGAAATCGGAACATTTTTTAGATTCTGGAGAGGTGAGATGTTTTCATTGTGTGGTTTCGAAAGTAGAAAAAATTATTATTTTTTATTTTACTTAATTACAATAACTTGAATGACAAACAATAAACATTTTAACAAGGTTTTAAATGGACAAAAGCTCGGTAGTGAATATTGGATTCAACCAGAACCCAAACTCTACACTCAAGTTACCATTGATGTCTCAAAGTGGTTTACCGAATTAAAAAGTTTAGGACCTAAATATCAATTATATCGAGCACCAAAAGGAGGACTTACTTATAATAATCAATTTTATAAAGGAGGACAATTTCTTCCACTGAGCCACCCCAAAACAGTATATTTAAAAACAGCAAAATTTTGTGGGATTCTAAACAAGAGCATAAATCGAGCATCAAAAATTCTTTTTGTGGTTGACACTGTATATGATGTTCTCAAAGCACAAACATTTGCAGAAAAATTGATTGCAGCTTTTTCTAAGGCAACACCTTATGTCATCACAACCCTAGTTTCTGGTGCCATTGTTGGTAGTTCGATCCCAACATTATGTATCGGTTCTGTTGGCGCTTGTGTGTATTATATTGGATGTGGAATGTTCTGTTATTATACTGAACAAATGTTAAAGAATACACTGTCAAATTGGATTCTTCCAAAAACTGAAAAACAAGAAGAAATTGAATTGGAGAAGATCGAAAATGATCCGAATAATAGTAATTCAATTTTAACAAGGCCACTAATTGATTTCCATTATTATATAGTGAAACCAAAACCCATAATAACAGTGAAAAAAAAATTTGATGAATTTGTATTTTATTTTTTAGATAATTATCCTCAAACCTTTTATTACATGCTCACAAGAGAGAACAAGAACTTAAAGGGGTTTAGTTTAATACTTGCTAGCGATAAAATCAATAAATATATATCAACAAACTTATCAAAATTAAGTCAAAATTGGAATACAACAATAACTATTGACCCAATGCTTATAACCCATCTTCTTGAAAAGATCACAAAAAAAGATATAACTACATTCTTTTTCGGGAATAAATATGAAGCACCATTTTTTTATCCATGCCCACAATGCAAGAAGTTCCAAACACTTGATTTCGTTATCAACACAGGATTCATCTTTGCAAACTATACACCCATTATCAAATGCCATCAATGTTCAAAAGTCATTGTAAAAGGGCAACAGACAAAATCAAGTCAAGGATCAAACAAATTCATGATGGAATGGATCAATGAACAATATAAGAATAATTTCGAGAAGTGGTATTTATCAACAACAAAAAAAATACACAAAATAGGAGAAAATGACTTTTTAAATTGTTTATATAAAGTTTCAAGGACTATTAATAACCTTAGTGATGATTCCTTTCGTTTTTATTTCCTAAGCTTATATTTATCTCTTCTTGTAACAAAATTAGCTCCAACTACATTATATGACATTTTTTTTTATTTGTGTCCAAATAATCAAAATTTCCTCCCAGACGAAGAGGAAACACTGAAAAAGTATATTCAAGATGGCAATGTTACATATGTATTGGAATTTTTATCTTTTAATTTACTTGAAAACAAACAAGAAATCTATCAATTTCTTTTAGATTTAATCCAAAAGACTCAGAATAAAGAATTATTGTTCAAACTTGAAGATATCAAAGAAATTTTTGACAGTTATTATTTTTCAACCCCCAATTTCGATTCAAAAAATCATTATTTTATAAAGGCAAAACATAGTAACCGAAATCTTTGTGTCATAAACAACGAATTATATCAAAACCCCATCAATATTCTATCTAATTATAACAAATCTCAAATATGGTTTTTTGAATACCAGAAGAATAATAATAATAATAATAAAATGGAATGTAATATACGATCTGCTTTGACTGGAAAATATTTATTTTATCAATATAACACATTAATACTACAGGACATGAAACCAAACAATTCTCAATTTAAATTGGAATTATTTAAAAAAGATCAATATTTAATTAGATTGTTAGAGAATAATAAGTTAGTAATAACTGGAAATCAATCTAAGAATTATTTCAAGTTAATGCTTAAAGATTCGAAAATCAATCTCAATCAGAATCAATCTGAAAATCAACTTTGGACTTTGGTAGAAGAAAGTTCTTCAAGTTATAGACTAAAAATGGTTAACAAAGATCTTTATATCACTGAAGATATTGAAAAATCTGAACTTTACCAAGATCTTATAATTAATCAACAGCAATATAATAATATTTATAATTATGATTTATCTCAATATTCATTTCACCTAGAAAGACAAAATAAGTCCTCTGATTACTATTTTATTTATTCAAATTTCAAACAACTGGTTTTAACAACAAAAGGAAATAGAGATTTAATTTTCAAAGTAAAACAAAAGACAGATAATGAGAAACAATTATTCTCTTTAAAGAAAATGAATGATTCCTTTTACTATATAGTATCTAAAAAAACAGGAAAGGCCTGTGATGTTAAACATAGATCAAAAGATAAAGCAAGAGTCACACAATTCCGTCTGAAAACTGATGATATTAATAATCAATTATTTCAATTTGAAGAAAATATTTTTAATTAAAAAAATTTCATTTCATTACATTAACAATTTTAATTTATTTTTAGTATTCTTGATATTACTCATTTAAAATATTTGATTATTTCTAAAATTTTGCATGGTTTTTAGATTAATATTACTATTTTTTCAATTTTTCTATTTTAATTTACAATTATTTGAATGATAAATTATCTTAAAACACTTTAAACATTTTTATTTTATTTTATGTGAGAATATATTTTTCTTTGGAACCAAATTCATGTATTTGTGTAAAAAAAAATTTAAAAGACTATAAAATTATATATAATAGGATAAATAAAGATAAAAACCGAATTAAGAAGGCTTAAAATAAAATTTAATTACTAAAATTATATTTTATTTAATTTATTATTTTAGATATCCCACAGTTCATCAAAAAAAAATTTAAATAAAGATTTCAGAAAGAATCAAATAGGGAAAGAATTTTCCAAGTTAAATAGTATTCTTTGAAATCTTTTATTTTTCAATTGTTAAAAATAGATTTTTTTGGATTATGTAAGGTTTTTTATCCCAGTGAGCAAGATGGAAACATTTTAGATGAAAATTTTGTTTACATTTAAAACACCTAAACCATGTATATGAATTTTTCAAATTTTTGAGACACTAAAAACAATTTACCCTATAGTCCGATTTTAACAGACGATGTGTAATTATTTTTTTTTGAAAAATTTCTACCAGCTAATTGTTTCTGTAATTCTAATAAATATTTCTCTGTTGGGATTTTTTTTTCATTAAATATAAAGTTATTAATAATTTTTGAATTATGCATTAATAATTTAAATAAAAAAATTAACATACATCTTTTCCAAGATGTGTTTCTATGATTAAAATAACATTCCATAATTCCCTGATCACCTTGATCATCATAACCCATTTCATTTAAGTATTTATGGCAAATATTTGGTCTTTGAATATATATCTTTTTTAAAAGTTGTGGTATATATCGCTCTTTTAACATTGTAGAATCATCATAACAATTTGAAATTAGATTAACATAATTTGATCCTAATTTTGAAACTTTTTTATCTCGAAATACTGTCTCAATCACATTATCTCTTAGTTTGATATTTCTATCAATATCATTAGTTTCTATGTTTTTCTTCATTTTTATTTTTGTTATTACTTTCGATATGGTTATCGTGATCCAATTCAATTACACCCTCTTCGTTTTTTTTCTCTTATTTTTACCCCATCTAGATTTTTTTCAGAAGTATTATTTATTAAATTTCCAGTCTGTTCACCAAGTAAAATCTTTTCGTCTAAAATAATATTTTTATTATTAGGGGATAAATTCATATATTTTCGAAATAACAGTGTAGTCTTTGAAAACCCAAATCGGTTATTAACCCTTTTTCTTGATAAATTAAATTCAATTATGCAACTTATCCATTCCCCTTCTTTTACAATTTTATGTAACGAATCTTTGAATATATATGATTTACGATCTCGTCTACAACAAAGGGTAAATCGTACCCCTAAATCTAATATTTGTTCAATAATTCCAGTCGATCCGAAATATGAATCTGCGATAATTTTAAAATAGTTTCTCGGGAAATCTTCACAGGTCCGACAAATTTTTGTCATAAATTGTCAAAAAATGACAAAAAAATCTGACAAAAATTTTCAAAAAATGTCATAAAAAATTGACAAAAATTAACAAAAACAATCAGAAAACATCATAATTTGTCAGAGAAAATTAACAAAAAATATCAATCATAAAAAATCAAAAATTACCAATCATAAGATATCATAAGATATCATTTTTTATTTTTTAAATTAAAGCAAAATAAATCTCATTTTAAAAAATTGTAATTTTTAACAAATAAAAAAATCTTAAAATAAATAAGTTTCAAAAAAAAAAAAAGAAAGAAAAAATATTTATCATAATTAATCAAAACTTGATACCATTTTTACCATACAGTATTACCCATTTACACATGCGCATCTATTCATCTTTAATTTGTTTTTTTTTTAAATATTCTCTAAATAAGATTTTATTATATGTTAAAATAGAATAAGGTGTAAAAAATTTTTGGAATTAATTACCTTTTCAAATTTTGGGTGTAAGGTGGTTTAGACGAAACTGAATCCTTCAAATCATTACTTTAACCAAATGTATCAATATTTTAAGAAATACAAGAGTGGGCTATATCTTAGTATAATATATTTACATATCAATTAAAATATGGAATTCAAAAAAATTAAAAAAATTGATGAAAAAATAAATAGAAAAATCTTTTATTTCTTGATTTTATCTGTAACATTTGATATAATTACTTATTCTCCTAAATTTTATTTTTAATTCTGAATGGAAATGCCGTTGTTTTAAAAGTTTTTGATTAACAAATTACTTCACATTTCTAAATATTTCCCAAAATGAATTTTAATTCATCTTTTCATTTAATTCATCTAATTCTAGTTTTTGTTAAGAATATGGATGTTTATAGAATATTTTTTTTTGGAAATAAAGATTTATTGGAGGTATTTTTAGATTTGATAATTATTTATTTTGAATGAAATTGGAAACTCAAAATAATTCTGAATCATACTTTATTTTTTTCTAATTTTTACTTTTTCTTTGGATTTTTACATTTTTTAGCTGTTTTTTTTTTTTGATTTCAATAATTAAATCATTTTCTTTAATCTTTTGAAATATTATTCTTTATTTTGGTTTTGTTTGATAAAAATATTTGAAAAGGAAATTTTGAACGCAAATTTGTAAAAAAAATCTTTTATAAAATAACTGTTGAGAGAAAAATGTTGGAAACAGAAAAATGGTTGGACACCATTTTTAATTGGTAACATTAGTAAAATTGAAAATCAAATCCTATTGATAACTCGGTGAATTTTATATAAATCCAGGTTTAAAGGTGTTACAAGTTCATTAATCTGTTGTATGTGTAGAATATTCATTTGAATGGTTGATAACTAAAGTAGATCATATTATTTTAATAAAAATCCAAGTTTTAGTAAAGTTTACTATTAATTCTGAAAAGGGTAATTTTTAAACTTGCTTTAGATTATCAGAGATAAGGTTTTGAAAAAGTAGAATTAGATTAATCGTTATTCTAATAAGTAGATTATTGTTATTTTCTGTAGTTATTTCACAAACAATTGAAATTAAAAATCATTTTCAATAATGTTTCCAATTAAAATTGCTGTCCAACCATTTTTCTCTGTCAAACATTTTTCTCCCAACAGTAATAATAAATAGTAAAGGGGTGAGAAATTCAAGATAATAACTTGTTTGGATTCTTCCAAATTCAGATATTAAAAAAAAAAAAAAGAACAAAAATAAACCAAATGCTTTGAGTGTTTGGTATTATCGAGTTTATTCTGTAAAAAAAATTAAATAATGTAAATACTATCCCAAAAGTGTTGAATGGGACTTCAATTGAGGGACAAATGAACTAGAAAAAATATTCAAGTAAATTTAATAGAAAATTCAAAAAAAATTAATTACATCTTGAAATTTAAAAGGAAAATAAAAATCAGATTAATACAAGTAAACCAAACTTACTTTTAATGCTATTTTCTGAAATGAATTATTTTTTTGAAAAGTTTGATCCATTTTTCTCATTTTTGAAAAGTACAAAATCCAACTTGTTTCTCAATTATTTCAAAATAAAAAATTATTTTCTTTGAATTATCAAGAAATCTTATTGTATATGAAGGAAGTATACAAAAATATTCTTTAAAAATAAAACCAATCAGTTTTTGAATAAATCAGAATAAAAATCAACTTAATTTCAAAAAAAAAATAAAATAATTATTTGATACTTTAGAAAAATAATTTATTTATTCAAAGAACAGACCAAATCAATTTTTTCTTTTATGTTGAACAAAAAAATACGAGAAAAAACAACCAAACTATCAAATTAAAAATTCTCCCAAAATACTTTAATTAAAATTTGGAAAATTCAATTTATAAACCAAAAGAAATACTTTTTAATTTCATTATTTTTAAATAACAATTACTAACCCATTCTTAATTTTTTCAGTGAGTTGTTAATAACCCAAAGATTAAATATATAAATAGACTACGCAATTTTTTTCAATTTTTTAAATAATTTCAAACAAATAAAATGAATTCAAATTAATAATTCTAATAAAAAATAAATAATAGATATTTCCAAAGAACTGATTTTAATAATAATGGTTCCTTGTTTATACTCTCAATATTTGGAAAAAGAAAGATTGTCTAATCTTTTACATTTCAAGAAATTTAATAAATATTTATGAATAAATATAAATGATCATTTTTTTCTGAATCTTCAATAGATTCAATATTTGATATATTTTAATTGTGTTTTTAAAATAAGATTAAAGTTTCAGAGGTTATCTGTTTAGTTAACTTGTCAGAAATTACTAAAAGTGATATTTCTTCAAAATTAAATTTTTTTGCAAATTTTTATTTTTCTAATTTTGATCCAAAAAATCAAACAAAAAAGGATCAGATCTTTTGACTGGAAATTCAATTGGGAAAAATGAACTCTTTTAAAAAATGATAATTTATAAATCTAAAGTTGATAAATGAGTTTGTTTATTGGGTTTAATTGTATCCTTGAGGAAATAATTACTCTATTAACTTTGGGAGAAAAATAAATAATAAGAGTTACTAGTACCCGAAAGAAAAAACCTAAAACACTAAGTAAAAAAAAACTATATAGAGAGAAGAGAAAAGAAAGGAAAAAAATGTCAATTACATCTGGCACTACGATTTTTATTATTAGTGTAATGTTGTTGTTTCTAGTGTAACTGCTACTTCTGTTATTATTTTTGTTTTTTACTTGAAAAGTTTGGGCTGGATAGGTATGTTAGGTTTAAATTGAAACTGGATCTTTTTTTTGATTGATTTTAATTCGAAGTGATTGAAGAATGTTTGTGAAACCAAATGGTTTGAAGTTTTAAATTGAAGTTGGATCTTTTATTGTGTTGTGTTGTTACTTCTTGCTGAGGCAATATTTTTGAAAATAAATAAAAAAAAGAAAAAAAGTAAAAAATGAATTATTTTAACGTTTCTCACATGAAAACAGAACTTAAAAAAATTACTTGTTTTGTTGTTTAATTCACAAATCTTTGTTTTTTTGCAATTTTTTGCACTTTTTATGAGAGGTAAAATGATCAAAACATCAAAAAACTTTATTGAAAAAAAAAAAATATGTTTTTCTCTAACAATAATTAAGAATGTGAATTTTGAAATCTTCAAGTCTTTAAAAGATTTGAAGACAATTAGAATCCTTAACAACACTTTAAAAAACTTTTAAATGTAAAATTTCTCTACTATTGTCAAAAAAATGATGTGTAGAAAAGTCTAATCAATGTTTCAAAATAAAAAGCATGTATTTTTGTTGGAGAAGAACTATACATTGAACTGATCAAACTTAACTGACAATAAACCATATTTAAATACGCTACTGGTTTCTTAAAGTTGGAATATTTATATAGAAATTATAAAAATGAAGGATCAAATTTGAAAATTTTATCTCAAAAAATAGTCTAAATTTTTGTGAAATTTTTGATTTGTTTTTTTGTGATAAATATTCACAAAAATTTAAACTCTATTTTTTAAGATAAATTTTCAAATTTGATCCTTCATTTTTATAATTTCTATATAAATATTAGAACTTTAAGAAACCAATACCATATTTAATTAGAGTTTATTATTGGTTCATAGGATTAGTTGATGTCTAGGTCTTCTATAACAAAAAAAAACATGCTTTTTAATTTGAAACATGTATTAAACTTTTCTACACGCTCATTTTTTTGACTACAGTACACTTTTGTTAGAAACAAAATGAAGTCTTGTAAAGATCTTAATTATTATTATTTTTTTTTGTAATTTGTGTTTCGGATTATGAAAAATGATCGAGATAACCTGATCTAAATAATTTATTAATTTGAGTCTATTTTTTGAATTCAAAAAATCACTTGTTTCGAATATAAAACGAAATGAAAGTAACCTTATTATTTTTATTAACAATTAACTATTTGTGAAAAAAATTGTCAAATAGAAAAAAATATGTCAAATTAATTTCATTTTTCAATTTTTTGTAATGTTTCCAATAAAATAATGAAAATTTTTTGACACATTTTTTTCCATTTGACAATTTTTTTCCCGAATGGTAAGTAAATTCTTGAAAAAGGTTCAACATATTTTTCGTTTTATGTCGGAAAGTCTTGATTTTGCAAGAATGAAATTTTTTATTTTGTTTGTATTTTTCATTATTAATATTTCAATTTAAATCTCAGCAAATCAAACTAATTGAGGTATAGGTGATTAAATAAATGAAAAATTGATAGAAACCTAACAAAAAGTTTATCAATTAAATTGAGATCTATTAAGCAAAAAAATTTTTTCGTTTTGCTTTTTCAAATTTTTGTTTTTCTTTTGTTTTTCTTTTTTTTTTCTTTTTTTTTTTCTTTTTTTTTTTCTTTTTTTTTTTTTTTTTTTTTTTTTTTTTTTTTTTTTTGTAAAAGATCGTGTGGAAAAAAAAAGATATCTTCAAAAAGACCAATAATCACTAATAAAATTGTGACTATGTAGTGTCTTTGAAAATGGATTTAATTATTCATAAAAAATCTTATGTTCAACTTTTTTTCAGTGAAAGTTCAGTAATAAAAAATCCGTAATGCTCATTTCAAAAATTGTGACTCACTTTTTTTTAGTTTTTGGTTTTATTTTTTTTAATTTTTAATATATCAGGCTTTTATAGATTTAAAATGACTTAAAAGTGAATTACAAATCATATTTAGTTATTAATTGTTCTTGAATACTAAAGGATAATTTTTTTTTTCAATTTATTATTTCAAGTGAGTCACAATTTTTGAAAAAGAGTTTAGAAACAAATAAAAATGGTAGTACTGCTTCCAATAATAATACATACAATAGCCTCAAGATTTTGAAGTTATGACGTGTTGATTATATTCTAAATAAACTTTATTACTCATGGTGAAATGTTAATTAACGTATTAGTTTTGTCTAACTCAAAATTTTCAATTTTATTTTTTTATACAAGTTCCATATTAAAAATCATGTTTCACTTTTTTCCCCAAATGGTTATCTTAAATCCAAAAAAATAGGAAGAATTAGTCAAACAATTAAAAAATAAACCAATATCCATGTTGTGTCTTCATAAATTTGATTGTTTCTTGATTTTCTTTTTTTTTTTTTTTACGATTTTTTCATAATGGTGTAGCAAACCCAGTAAATTAAGGATATTTTGAATTTTAAAGTTTCGATATCTTGTGTTACTCAAAAAAGATTTTTTCAATTTCAAAAAATTTTCTCAGAATTAAAATTTTTAAAATTATTGAAAAAGGGAAAATGTACTTACTTGCTTAAATTTCTGAAAATGGATTTAAGTGTAAGTAAATTAGGGTAATTATTTAAACTTTTTTAATAATAAAAATAAAAACACAAAATTTTTTTTTTTCAAATATTTATTTTTTTTAATGTGATCTCAAAATAATTATTAAATAAGAATTCCAAAATTGAAATTTTTATTTTTCAAATAATCTAATTTAAAATATCTTTTGATAATAAACAAATACATATTTTATATATTTTAAAAGATTTATTAATATGAAAGATTTTTAAATAAAAAAAATAATATTTTTCAAACTTTTTTTCAATTTCTATATCTTTCTCATGAGTGGTTATCTTAATTAAAATATATTATTATTCAAATTTTAATATTAAAATTTTATAGGTTTTCCAATTCTAAATCTACATCCATTGCAAATGATGTTACGATAGGTCCAGTTGGAATATTATTCTGAATATTATTAAAATTATAATTTGGAGGATCATTGTTAATATTTGAATTTGTTACATTTCCATTTCCATGTCCATTAACAAAATTATCTTTTTCCGTATTATTAAAATTATTATTATTATTATTATTATTATTAAAATTATTATTAAAATTATTATTAAAATTATTATTATTATTATTATTATTATTATTATTATTATTATTATTATTATTATTAAAATTATAATTAAAATGAAGATTATTATTGTTATTATTATCATTGTTATTATTATTATTCTCATTATTATTATTTTGAAAATTATTATTAATAATATTATTATTATTCAGATCTGGTTTTTCTTTATAATCAGAATCACTATCACCATCACCATCATTCGTTCTTTGATCAAAATCAGTATTCTTTTCCTGATTTGAATTATCAATATTCTCCATATCTAGGCTATTTGCTGTTTTTTTTCTTTTCAAAAAAATAAAAAAAGCCAAGATAACAACAATAATTACCATAAAAGAACTTCCTAAGGCCAATGAGATGGTTGAATTATTATTTTTTTCATCATCATCGACCTCACTATCATCTTCATCATCGTTAATTACCAAAATTTGCAAAATTTGAGAAATTGAAGTATTACAGCTTAATACATTTGTAGCCACAACCTTAATTTCTAAAAGATCATTAACACAGCATGAAGGATTACCAGAAAAGGTTCTTGTTTCTGAATCGAAATCCAACCATTCAGGCAATGGATGTTCCCTATCAGGATTGAGTGTTTCAATTAATATTGCTTCATAAACAAAGCCATCGTCTGTGTCGGCAAATTGAGGGTTCACAAAGGTATCATGTTCAAACTGGTAGGAATTATCTTCTGCAATTGTGAAAGTTTGGTTTTCAAACACCTTATTAATGGCGAGAGGATCACCATGAACATTCAAAACCCAAGATACAGGCTCACTGATTAAACTACATTCATCTTTAGCTTCTATGATAATATGATACGCATTATCGTTGCCAGTGCAGCTTTCATCTGCAGATGTACCATAATATTCACCAGTGTGTGCATCAAACAGTAACCAATTGGGCCAGTCTCTGTCATCATTTTCAGATAGATATGTTCTAAAGGTCATGGATCCGTCTTCTGGATCTATGAACAGATCATTTGGCAAATAAAAACTGAATGAATCTTCTTCATAGATTGCTTGGTCTTGTAAATCATCACCATTCCAATATGGCTCTTGGTTAATGATGTCAAAATAAAAATCGTTTTGAATTGTATTGCAATGATCGCTTGCAAAGACAATAATGTGCATTGTTTGATGGCATTTGTCAATTGGGACCGTGCCTGAAAATAATCTTGTCTCGTTTGAAGAGAAGCTTAACCAGTCTGGCAATGTATCATTGCTCCCATCCATTTTGGCTTCAAATTTTAATTGGTCACCTTCCGGGTCTACAAAGCAATTCTGGTCGAATTGAAATTGGAAATCTTCGCCTGCAGAAAACTCTTGTCTTTGTAAATCTTCATCAATATAGGGCTTCGAGTTTGCTATGGCCAATTGGAAACTATTCGAAACATTATTATAACCGTCATTGGCGGTTACTGTAATATTCCAAATTTGCCCACAGTCGGTGTCAGCTGGCACCTTGCCCAAGAATTCTCTCGATGGTGAATCGAAGCTTAACCAGGATGGCAAAGGATCGCCACTGGACAATTCCGCATGGTAGGTTAGTTCAACATTTTCCGGATCATCGAATGTACCAATATCAAAGGTATAATTAAAATGCCTATTAACATTACTCTGTTGGTCCACTAATGGGGTTTCTACCGATGGCGGGCTATTGGAAATAATTAAAGAAAAGATACCAAAGGCCTCCTGGCAGCCGTCACTAGCAATAACCTTAATATCCAAGCTGTCGTTATTGCGATAACTGGGGTCTACTACCCCACTAAGATTTCTTTCCTCTGGATAAAAATCTAGCCAATCAGGCAACGGTTGGCCGTCGCTTAGTCTGGCTTCATATGTTAGATCTACACCCTCTGGGTCATTGAAAACGGTCTCACCAATTTGGTATTCATAATATGCATTGACCGCTGATGATTGGGGGTCATCTAGGGGTTGCTCTTGTGTGGGTCTGCTGTTGGTAATATTTAATGAAAAGACGCCCGACACCTCCTGGCATCCATCGCTCGCATAAACGCTGATCATGATTTCTCCACATGCAGAGTCACCAATGGTTCCATTAAACTTTCTTTCCGCTGGATAAAAATCGAGCCAATCGGGCAACGGCTGGCCGTCGCTTATTTTGGCGTCATAGGTTAGATCTACACCCTCGGGATCATCAAAGCAAGCAGAATCAAAGGTATATTCGAAATAACCCCTCAAACCCGCTGTGTGGTTTTGTAATGAAAGCGGGTGCGTGGGCACTTGGTTTTGAATGGTTAAAGTATAAGAATCTGTAATTGGCTCACACCCATCTGTGATTTCAATTTCAATATCTAAAGTTTCTTGGCATTGGCTTGAAGGGATGTCTCCATACCATTCTCTTAGACTGTCATTGAAATGCAACCAACTTGGGAATGGCGCACCGCCGACTACGTGATTTGAAGTGTATGATAGCGTGTGACCAAGATCGTCGTCTCTATAGCTGTCTTCATCGAAGATGTAACTGTACGATTTTTGGATGCCGAGTTGTTGGTTGGTCAAGTTTTTCGCCTTCTGGGGGGCATTGTTATTAATTTGCAATTCAAAGATAATGTCGTGTGTGTTTGCACAAACATCGGTGGCAGTCACTTTAATGGATAATGTTTCATCGCATTGATCTGGCACATCGCCTGAAAATTCTCTTGCTAGTGAATTTCCCTCAAATTGTAACCAAGCCGGCAAGGCATCCCCATTCGACAATTGTGAAGCATAAGTCAAATTATTGAGATCATTGTCTGCAAAGGCATCGGAGGGAAACACATAGCTCCATCCATTTGTTTGGCAATCAACACTCTGACTGGGGATACCGCTGCCTGTTCTTGGCGATGGATCGTTAATGTTGATTGTAAATAATTTGGTTTCTGTGAGCCCGCATGCTTCACTTGTTGTCATTTTAAAATCAAAACTCTCGTGGCAAGAGCTAATATTCGGTGCTGTCCCGAAAATATTAGTATCTTTCCGGTAGTCGTGGTGAATCCATGATGGTGTGCTACTCCCATTATCCATGGTCAAGTAATAGGAAAGGGACGCTATTTCTGGATTGTCAAAGGCAAAGGAAAAATCAAAATCTGTGTTGGATTCAAAATGCTTCTCGTCAAGGCCGCTGACATAATATGGGTATTGCAATTCATATTTGGCATAATAAATATCATAGTTACCAACGTAGGTGATGGTAAAATGTATGTCGTGCACACCAATATCGACCTGACTATTTTCGCCGGAATAATCAACGAGAAAGGGGTCGCAAATAAGCTCACTTGTTGAGGTATGAACACTTGCCTTAATGTCATCGTTGTCTGACATCCCTGCCACAATAATGCCATCTCTTCCCTTCCCAGCCGAGATGTCACCAACAGAATATTGTATCCTTCGATCACCGCTGTCCGATCCGTCTGGCCAATATGCAACATAAAAATCATCAGTTGCAAATTTGGTAAATAATTGCAGATCGTTCCCAGAATGCGCCACAATTATTGGTGAGTAACCTCTTTGTTGTTGCATTAGCCCATAATATTGCAATTCTTCCCCTGTGACTGAAGACAACCTGGACCCATATGCGTTACCAGCGGCGTACCACGATACGGCAATGTCTTCGCTGTCACTGAATTTCGACACGCTCATTCGATAATCATCCTTAGCCATCGAGTCCCTGATCATAAAGATTGTGCCTAGTGTTCCATCCGCGTTGACAAATCTCCCCCAGGGTTCATCATATTGATCCTCAACCCATGCTACAAAGGCTCGGTTGTCGCTCAGTGTCTCCACATCGGGCATATTGCACCTGCCTTCGGTAGAGACGGTGATTTCGTTCGTTGGGTTTTCACCATCGGCATCATAAATCCTCGCCTTAATATTGCCACTTACTGAACTTTCATCAGCCCACACAATAATAAATTTCCCATCAGGCCTGTATTTGACCCTCGTGTTTACCTGACTTCCAGAGGTATGCGTGTTCACCTGGAAATGCGATTTTATCAGATCGCCAGTAGAGTCATAGAGCGAAGCCGCAACTCCAGTCCCTGATCCATCAAGTCCTTTGATTGAATACACAACCACAAAGTCTCCATTGACAGGCGAAATCGATGTAGATGGGTTGTATGCTAAACCCTGCCCTGTTGACCAGTTCTTTGTATCTTCAATTATTATCTTTGGACAACAACCAGAGTAAACGTCTTTGGAGAGAGAGACAAGTTTTAATAGAAATACATATTTTTCAATAAAGTTATTTACATTCCAAAAGAATTAGAAAATTGTTTGGATTATTTTTTGTTGGAAAGAAGTAATTCAGAAAGTTTAATTTTCAGAGTTTTGATTTGAAAGTTAAAATTTACAATTTAATAGAAACAAAACCAAGAGTACAAAGAAGTAAAATTTGAAACGCATTTCAAGAAATGTTGAAACAATAAAGCTACTTTTGCAAAAAATGAATTTTTTTTTTTTTTGTTCTAACTTTTATTTTGGTGGAATTTGGACAAAATTTAAAACTGTGAAAAAGTTTTACATTGATCAAAATAATGCCTGTAAAATGACGATAATCTGTGTTTCAAAATATTATTTATACCTGTTTTTTTTTTTCTTATTGTTCCATTAGGTGTGTTTCATGTTTTTTGATTTGTTAACAATGTGGCTTTGAATTGTTGTAAACTTTCATTAACAAACGACACACAATGAAAGATTAACACCCTGAAAATTGATATTTCTATAAAATGAATTCTTTTTTTAAAAAAAATGTCATAATAAAAAAATAGTAGATATTTTGTGAAAATTTTTTTTTTTAGTTGTTATTTTGAAACTGGTAAAACAAATAAGTACGTACAATTACTTTGAAAAAATTTTGAATAATATTTTTTTACAGAATTTTGCTTGATTTCTCATTTTTGAAAATATAAAGTGTGAGAACTTAATGGCGAATTAAGCCTAGCTATCATTAAAACCTCTATTATTGGAATTAGTTTTTATCAAAAAAATTATTATGTACACTGGTGTAACTAACCCGTGTTTTTTATTTGGACCCATTACTAAAATTTAACTCATGCAAAAAATATTGGCTGGCTGTAGAAATAAAAGAAACAAATCAATGGGATGAAACAGTATATAAACAAGAAATTGGGTTCTTTAAATAAATTTAAAAAAGAATTATGTAGATAATGAAAGATTAAAATGTAATTTTTTGACAAAAAAATGAGAAAAATTTCATTTTTTGAATTTTTTAGAAAAAAATCATTCAATCTCACAAATTTTGTAAATATCTGATGAAATTTTTGAAACAAAGTCATTTAATATAATTGAGTCATTTCGATTAATCAAAGATCTAAGCTCTAAAGTCAATTTGGATCTGAACCAAGAATCTATAAGTGATTTCTGGTCTTCCAATACCCAAATCTGAAAAAAAAACACAAGAGTTAAATTTTCGTAATGGGTTAAAGGTTGTCTGAACGGGTTATTTCCACCACTCTAATATGAAAAAACGTGATATTCGATAAAATCGTGATAATCATGAAAAAAACATGGTAAATCTCAAAATATAGAGGTTAAATTGTAATCCCGAGATAATATAGTTGATGGGTTTTTGGGATAATTTAGCAATATTTTTACAAAGAAATTTTTTTTGATCAAAAAAATAGATTATGTAATTAAAAGTCATTCTTTGAAAAAACAACAAAAAAGATTTCTTGATTCAATCAAGGATCAGATCAAAGAGTTTTATTGTGTTTTCATTTGGCTTGGTTGTCAAAACTATCGATCCTTTCAGATCTACAACAATAAGAACTAAAGAGAAATAAATATTTTTTCAGTTAATCATGGTGTTGTAAATTGTGTTGAATAAAAGAGCTTCTAAAACAACCAACCCTTCACCTTTCCTTTAAAGAATGTATTCTTGGGTGAAAAAATTTTCAATATTTATTCTTCGAAAGCTAAAAGGGGGTGTATAACTTTTCATTATCTTTCACAACATCCTAGTCAGATGATCACCAATTATTAAGATTTTTTGTACAATTTTTTTCTTCTTCTTATTCTTTAAATATCTTGGTATTGGAGAAAACAGAACTAGATCTTAAACTTTTTTGTTTGATTGATAACCAATAAGAAGTACAATTACTCTTTATTCTATTTGGTTATTAAACTTATAAAGGTAATAACCCCGTTTTAAAAAAACCACATTTTTTATATAAAAGTATTTTGTTGAAATAGATTTATTAGAGGTTTTGATGATAACATGCTAATATTCAAGATAAAGTTCCAAAAATCGAGATATATCAGAAAATCGCTGTGATTCAACATTACCATTGTGGAAAAAAAGGGAAACGTGAAAAAAAGTGAAACACGGTTTTTAATTGGGAGCATTAATAGAAACTGTAAATCTAAAGTAAGATCAATGAAAATTAGAATAAATAAATAAATAAAGACAAAATGAAGTATTCGCCACAATAACAGTTTTTTTAATACTACCTTTTGGTGTGGGTCTTTTCTTTGATTGATCGATTATTAAAAATTTGTTCAAAAAATTTACTATTTTTGGAATCTCCAAAACCACAACAAATATTTCGAAAAATCAATTAGATTTAAATTGTATTTGTAGGATTGATTGAAAATAATATAAAGGGTTATTATTTGAAGTTAATTGGTTTTACTTTTCATTTTCAGCTTGTCTTAATGTTCCCAATTGAAAACTGTGTTTCACTTTTTTTCCACAACGGTTATCTCGATAATATAACAAATCACGATAAATGCCAAAATATCTTGATGGCCAAAATTTTGAGATGGAACTGTAATCTCGACATAATAGTTGATGGGTTTTTGGGCTAATTAAGAAATAATTTTTTTTGATCAAAAAAATAGATTATGTAATTAAAAGTCATTCTTTGAAAAAACAACAAAAAAGATTTCTTGATTCAATCAAGGATCAGATCAAAGAGTTTTATTGTGTTTTCATTTAGTTTGGTTTACAAACCTATCGATCCTTTCAGATCAACAACAATAAGAACTAAAGAGAAATAAATATTTTTGTCAGTTAATTGTGGTGTTGGAAATTGAGTTGAATAAAAGACCTTCTAAAACAATCAACCCTTTGTCTGTTCTTTAAAGAATCTGTTCTTGGATTAAAACCTTTTCAATATTTTCCTAAAGCTTTAGAGGATCTGGCTAACACTGCAAAATCTTTCACAACATCATTGCCAGATGATCACCAATTATTTAGATTTGTTTTCTTGTTCTTTTTCTTCTTTGAGCATCTTTGTATTGTACACAAAACACAATTAGAGCTTTGAGGTTATTGTTTGATCGATCACCAACAAGAAGTCAAATTATTCTTTATTCTTTTTGGCTATTTAAAATTGTGAATGTAACAACTCCATTTTTAGAAAACACATCGAGCTTATATTCATGTGTATTGTTGAAATGGGTAATTATTAGTTTGAGAATAAAATTAGTTTGAGGTTTTATTTTTTTTTTTAAGGGACTAGTAACTCTTATTTATATTTAATCCCTAAAGGTAATAGAGTAATTATTTACATAAGGGTACAATTAAACCTGATAGAAACTTCGTTTGTCAACTTTAGAGAAATGAATAATCATTTTTAAGGGGGTAAGTACATTTTTCATTTTTTGAGTGCCACAGTTTATCTGAAACTGAATTATTCAAATCATTTCAATAGCCAAATAAATTGATATTTTCATAAATACTAGAGTGTCAGATATCCTAGAATAAGATATTTTCATCCCTACAAAAAAAAAACAAATCAAAAAAATGAAAAAATTGATCAAAAAAAAATAAATAAAAATCATTTATTACTTGAACTTATCTATAAGATTTGACACAATTACTTATTCTTTATTTGGTTTTATTTTTAATTCTTTATGAAAAAAATTTATTTGGAAAATTTTTGATAAACAAATTACTGTTTATTTCGTAAGAATTTCCAAAAGGAATTTAAAAATTGATTTTAGATTTATGTCATCTAATTCTAGTTTTAGTTCAGAAAATCAGATATTTTTTATAATTCTTCTTGGGAATGGGGGTTTATTGGACAAATTCGTTTGATTTTATAATTATTTATTTTCCATTAAAATGAGAACTCAAAAAAAATTCTGAATCTGATTGAAATTTGTTATTGAATTTTTCAATTATTTTGATTTGAATCTTTTGTAACTGTTTTTTGATTCCAAGAATTCAGCACCTTTATTTTAATTTTTGAAATAGTATTCCTTGTTTTGGCTTGGTTTGATAAAAATATTTTAAAATTGAATTTTGAAAGCAAATTTGTCACAAAAGGTTTTTTAAAATAATAATAAATAGTAATGGGGCGAGAAATTTTTGGAAAAAAATAGTTTGTATTCAAACAAACTAAGAAGATATTGAAAACCAATCTTCGAAAATAGGCTTTTATCGATTTTTTTAATTTTTCATTCTTGATTTCAACATATTTATTTGGAATGGTGATCTTTCGTGTTTGGTCCTCTAAAAGAAAATATTTGTTTGAAATGCACACCCTTTTGGGTATATTTTGTTGGTTTACTGTTTGATTAATTTCAATCATTGGTATAAACACATTTCTAGATCCAAACCTTTATTTAATAAAACCAAAAATTGAATCTTCTAAAATGTTCAAAAAATTGAAAAAATCTAAGATTCAACTCTGAATTACTTTGCTTTGATTCCATTCACTAATAGACTAGCGGATGGTGTTTTGGTTTCAAAGTTTCAATATCTGGTGGCACTCAAAAAATATTTTCATCAGTAATGTTAACACAATTAAAAATTGTTCAAAATAGTAAGTTGTACTTACTTCCTTAAAAGATTTCATTTTTCCAATGGAATTTTCAGTCAAAAGATCTGATCCTTTTTTGTTTGGGATTTTCGGATCCAAATTAGAAAAATAAAAATTTGCAAAAAAATTTATTTTTGAAGAAATATCACTTTTAGTAATTTCTGAGAGTCTTTATGAACAAGTAACGTTGTTTCTTTAATATTATTTAAAAAATACATCAAAAATAAATCAAATATTGTATCCTTGAAGATCTAAAAAATTTGAACAGTTATTTTATTAATAAATATTTATTCAATTTCTTGAAATTTAAAAGACTTGTCAATATACTTTTTAAAATATCAAGAGTATAAACAAGGAACTGGATGTATTAAAATCAGGTATTTGATAATATCTATTATTTTTTTTATTATTAGATATCTGCATTTGAATTGTTTTATCTGTTGCAAAATCTTGGAAAAATTGAGAAATAAATGTAAAACATATTTGATACATTTCATCATTGGGTTGCTAATGACTTACTGAAATAATTAAGATTGGGTTTATAATTATTAATTATAAATAATCAAATTCAAAAGTATTTCTTTAGATAATAAGTTGAATTTTCCAGGTTTTAAAAAAGTTTTTCGGAGAGAATTTTTAATTCGATTCTTTGGTTCTTTTTCTCAGATTTTTTCATTTAACGGATAGAAAAAATAGATTTTGTCTATTCTTTGAATCAAAAAATTATATTTTTTACAAGTTTAAAATAATTATTGCATTTTTTTTTTTTTTGAGATTAAGTAGATTTTTTAAACTTTGTTATTTTAGAACTTAATGGTTTCATTTTTAAACAGTATTTTTGTACACTTCCTTTACAGACAATAAGATTTCAATATTCTTTCTTTGAAAATAATTTTTTTTAAATAATTTGGAAATATGTTGGATTTTGAACTTTTCAAAAATGGGTAAAATGGATCAGTCTTTTAAAAATATAATTCATTTCTGAAAATAGTTTTAAAAGTAAGCCATGTATTGAAGTTTTCAGATTTTTACTTTATTTTTCAATTTCAAGATATTAAAATTTTTTAAAATTTGTTAGTAAATTTACTTATAGATTTTTTTTTTAGTTGACTAGTCCCTTAAAAATAATGAAAAGAAAAAAATTTTTTCCCAGAACAAACAAACCGATTCCCTTGATAAAATTTTCTGTTTTTCAAAACTTTCAAACACTTGAAGACAGTTCACAACCCTTGCAAACAATTTCAAAATTTTATTAAAGGGGAAAGTGTTGTAAAAGTCTCAAGGCTTTTTAAAAGTCAAGAGATTTTTATAGGTAATCAAAAAAATAATTTTTCATTTTTTTGTGATAATGTGAATATCGCGATAATGTTGTTTATCGCGATTTTATGATTTTATGGTGATATAGTTGGACTAATCACGATTTTTTTAATAGTCTGTGATTTTATTGTTAGTATCAAGATGATATATGTTATCATCAAAACCTCTACAGTGATCAAAATAATGCATGCACAACGACTATAATCTGTCAGGATCATGAAAAAATTTTGTCAAAAAAAAATTAAATATTTGCTAATTTGACCCTTTTTAATAACTTAAATTATAATAAACACTATTGGTTATATAAAAGATCTTTGATCAAAAAATTATTTTTAAAGATTATTTACATTTAAATTGGAAAATTCAATTTTCCATTAATATTTTTTGATTTTATTGTAAAAAATTTGAATTTTTATTTGCTTCTAGACAAGAGGTCATTTCGTTATATTTTAATAGTATTTTAAATATGGTGAATATCTTTCAAATACAGAATTTTTTATTTTGACTATTAAAGTATTATTTGTTATTTTAAATTGGAAAAAATATTTTTTCTTTGTTTTTCCGTTAGGTTTTTTTTACTTTTTAAAATAAACCAAAAATTTATTAAATTTTCAGTTTATTTCAAAAAGTAAAAAAAACCTAAGACACTTTCGTTAGATTTACCAAAATTCAAAAGAATTGAGTTAAATCATATAGATTTTACTCAATTCTTTTTAATTCTGTAAAATCTATGATACTTTTGTTAGCTTTTCTTGAGTTTTCTATTTATTTGTGATGTGTTCTAGGTTTTTTTGAGGTTTTCTATTTTATTTAGAAAATCGAATGATTTTCAAAATAAATAGAAAACCCAAAAAAACTTAAAGAAAATCAATAGCTTTTACAAATAAAACAGAAAACCTCAAGAAAAACTAGGACAATTTCGTTAGGTTTTTTTGAATTTTTGTAATACAGTCAGTTTCACTTTTAAGGAACAAACTTTGAACGAAATTTAAGGCACAAAAAAATCTCAAATTTTGGAACAAAATTTGGAATTTTTTTTTACAATTTATTTTTACTAGAATTTGAATTTTATGCTTTAATTTGAGATTTTTTTTGTGCCTTAATTTTAGTTGAAAGTTTTTGCCTTAAAAGTGAAACTGACTGTAATACAATAATTATATTTTGAAATTTTGAAATTATAATCAAAATTATTGATATACAATATTCAATTGATGTATAATCCAAAATTTGATTAGTTTTTGGTGCTTATTCACCTTTATATTCTAATTTTTAAATAGATTTATGATCAAAATATTATAATATGGAAATAATTGAATTATCTTGATATTTATTTGATATCATAAATTAAAAATTTTCGCATACACATTCACTGATACATTCACAAATATATAAATAAATTCAAATTTCCCTTTAATATTTAATATTCTAATTAATCTATTTTGTTCAAAAAATTATTATATTTTGAATACTTTCAATAAAAACTAGTTAATTTTCGTAATTTTTCTTTTATTGTATTTATTAAAAGATAACTTGTCGTTGATATTTCAAATTTCAATTATTTATTTGAATTTATTGAGATCATATAAGTATGTAATTGTAAATCTTGATTCAATAATGTTACCAATGAAAAACCCTGTTTCACTTTTTATTCTACAATAGTAAACTAAAATTCAACCTTCGGTTTATTTGGAATTTTAAAACATAAAAAAACACCCTTTTTTTAGACTAAAGACTTTTATAAAAAATATTATTGGAAATAACATTAAATACAATATCCTAATGAATTTGAAGTTCCGTAATTTTGATTCTATTGTGAATAAACTTAATTTGTAATAAGGAAAGGTTAAAGAAATTAGTAGTTTTGTCTAACTTTTTTATTTTTCAATTTTATTTTTTCCTACTGGTGAACAGTTCAACCAAAAAGAGTTTTTTTTTTCCTTTTTGCTCAAAATTAAGAATACAAAGATAAAAAATGGATCTTCAATAGAACAGAAGATGTTTTTTTTTGACCTTTGTTTAAATTTATGGGTATTTTTGACAAATATAACATTATAAATAAAATAAAATCGAAAATAAATCTTAGTTTATTTGTAAATTATTGAAAAGATTCTGATTTTTACTATGATATTCCAAAAAGATGTATTTGAGATTCTAATGTATTGTTTATTGAAAGATATGTAGAACTTGAGGTAATTGCTGAGTAAAAAATACATTAAAGATGTAAAGGGTTTGATTTTTGAAAAGATAAAAAAAACTAATTTCAAAATTCATTGCTTTGCAATAAGTAGATGGGTTTGAAAAATAATCAGTTAGGTATATATATATAGATATAACTGTGTGTCTATTTCTGTCTTCGCTCTCTTCCTGGGTGTGAAATAATTATTAAATAATACCAAATATCTTCAAATTGCTATTACTAAGATAATATACACCTCAAAAAGGACAAATTTAGAGTTTTTCGTACCTTTGTGTATATATGCTTACGTGTTGTATGTGGGTGTATTTTTATCAAATCATCCATACATATACAGTAAATCTGTGTGTATATTTGTGTGTGTTTACGTGTGTGTCTGTGTCTGTGTGTGTGTTTATTTGTGTATTTATATGTTAGCTAATATTATGTATATATAACTGTATGTGTGTGTGTGTGTGTGTGTGTGTGTGTTTGTATGTTAAATATAAATTTGTTATATATATATATATATATAACTGTGAGTTTTCCAGTGTTTGTTTTTATTTATTTGTATGCGTGTTAAAATTAAAACTTTTTTTTTCTATTCGTAAATAGAAAATTAATCAATACTTTTCTCAATTCAAGATCATTAAAAAATAATTAATAAGAATAATTTATTCTTATTTTTCAATATTTTTTAAATTGAACTTTATCAAAGTTCACCCCTTCATTTCTAGATTTTTCACCAAATTCTTTGTATTGCATCTAATGTAGGCTGAGTGGATTATTCTCAATTAAGAACAATTATTGGAAAGTTAATCTTTCTTCCTTTAGAAAAGATTAATTCAGAGCATGTGTTTCCAAACAGATTCTTATTTGAAATATCCTGAAATCCATTTACAGAACTCCAGGTATTTAGAACTACAAGAATTATGTTAAATTTAGACCTTAGTGGGTAAGCGTGCGAGCAAAATAAAAATATTTGAAAAATTTCAAAAGAAAAAATTTAAGAATTTATTTTTGAATTGATTTTGATTAAAAAAGAAAAAATTAATTTTGAAAAGATGATTTTGAAAAAAAACAAAAAAGACAATTGATAAAAAAAATTAAAAAAAAGAATTGTGTTTGTTTTTATTTTTCACAAAAAATTTCAATTTGAAAAATCTCCCAATTTTCATAGGAACCTGCTAAAAAATTCTTGGCTTGATTTGATCCATATTCATATCCAAAAGGTGGTTTATATGTATAACCTAGATTTGAATATGTATATTGTTTCATATTTTGGTTATTATTATAATCTCCCAGTCGCAAATCAGGTCCACCACATCCAAATATTGGTCCCTTATTTGAACTGCAATATATTTCGTTAAATTTATGCCGAAAAATAGGCATTTTTTTAGGTTCTTTAAAATTTGGATCCAGACTAATTAAGGAAAAAAGAAAGGATTTATTTCCTTCTGATTGTTTAACTCCGCCATATGAATCCCAATCAATTGCTGCAAATCCCCCAAATAAGGATTTATTTTTTAATTTGATTAGAACTATAGATTTTCCTTTATTGTCGCATTTTTCATGGAAGGTTTGATGGTCCCATCCATCTGTTCTTGAATTAAATCTTCTTTGTAAATTTGAATTGTATCCTGCTTCTTTGATCCATTTTTCGAGAATTTGAATGAATTTTGGATTATTTTCCTTTTGAAGGATTTCTGATTCATCTAAAAAATAACTTTGATCAATTACTTTCAAATTAAATGGTGATTTTGGAATTTTTTTATTATCTATTGTCAAATTTATTTGATATTCTCCTTCTTCTTCAAATAAATATTCTCCAATTAACTCTTGATTTGTTCCTTCTTTAAATTTGGTTATTTTGGTGATTATTTCATTTGAATTTGATTTGATAATTTCAGCTTTTGGATTGAATTCTTGGGCATTCACCGTTTTATTAAATTGATTTTTAAGAAGAATTGTAAATTTCAATTTGTTTTCTAATTGGATTTCATTAGGTAAATCGATTTGGGTTTTATTGGGATCAAAGGGCAAATTTAATTTCCAATTTTTCAAATTATCCCATAAATCATTTGAAATTATATTTATTTTATTAAATTTTGAATTACAAATTAATTTATTCTTTTCATTTTTATTCAAAATTGGCAATAATTTTTTCAATTTTAAAAAATTGAGCAATATTTGTTGATAATTATTATATTTTTTGCAAATTTCAATTTCTTTTATTATCATTTCAGATTCATTAAATTTATCAATTTCTTTTTGGATTTTCATTGATTGTTTATTTAATTTCAAATATTTTTCATTTTGTTGAATTGATATTTCTTCATTCATATTCTTGAATTGATTTTGGGTTAATTCATTTAATTTTTGATAATTTTTTTTCACCAATTCAATATTTATTTGTTTTTCTTTTAAGGAATTGATTTTTTCATTTTGAATTTTTTGAACAAATTCTTCTTTTTTATCATTAATTGAATTTATTTCCTTGATTAATTCTTCCAATTCATTTTGGATTTTTTCATATGCCTCTTTGAGATTTAATACTTGATTACATTTTCTATGATTTAGAGTTAGACAATCAACACATAATAATTCTTTATGATCAATGCAAAAATATTGAAAAGCTTTATTTTTGTGTTCATTACATAATCTTGAAAATTCTGATTTTGGTTTTTCTTGAACTATTATATATATATATATATTAAAAAAATTTTGAATTAATTAAAAAAAATTTAATCGGTAATATTAATAATAAAAAAAAATAAAAAAAAGAGAATTAAAAAACAAAAATTCAAAAGATTCATTAAAAAAATTCAAAGATCTCAAAAAAATCTAAACAAAGAATGAAAATTCAAACTTTTGGTTAATTGCATTTGAGAAAATAATTTAAAAAATCCAAATGAATTTGATTGGTTTATATTGCTTTCTAATTTGTTAAATTGTTTAAGTAGAGTTTCTGTTGAATATTTTGAATTATTGATCGTTTGTTTTTCAATGTTCATACTTTGTGAAATTTGTTCAAAAAAATCCTTGGCTAATTTTATTTCATTTTGTTCAAGTAAATCTAATAACTTTTTTTGATTCAAATAAAATTCGGATATTTCTCTTAAAATCTTTTCTTTTTTAGATTTCATCTCCTTTTCAGAATTATTTAATTGTAAAAATTTCTCATTGATTCTTTTAAAATGATTTTGAGTGAATTTTTTTTGTTCATTGATTAATTCTTTATAAAAATCCATGGGCTGACCAAATGCAATTGTTTCATGATTTGTATGATCAAAGCTGCATTCAGAACAAATTAATTTTTGGCAATTTTTACAGTATATGGAAAGTTTATTGTTTTGGTGAATGGGGTATTTTTCATTTCTATTATTATCTGAATCTATTTTTTTAATTTATAGGAGAGATTTTGAAGTTTAATTTTTAAATTTTTTAGAAAAATAAAAAAGAAGAGCATAACATAACATAATAAAAATAATTCGAATTAATTAAAAAGAAAAATGAGAATTTTCCAAAATTAAAAATTAAATTTAAAATTTAATAAAATTTTTTTTTTTTTTTTTTTCAAAAAAACATATATTTAAATGAAATTTTTAAAATATATCAAAACAAAATGTGATTAAAATTAGATCAAAATATAAATATAAATCTTGATTAAAATAAACTTCAATTCAACTTTTTTGCAACTTTACAATTATATATTTATAATTAAAATAATCATATATTAAAAATATTTATCTTTTGGAATACTATATAACGAGAGTTAATAACCAATTAAAATCTTAAAAATTATTTCGTTCTTTATTGATTTGATTTGGAAACAATCACCTTGTTATGTTGCGAGTTTGGCCTGGAAGAACGAGAAATATGAGATTGTTCGAAGTGATATAAGATTATGTTGAGGAGTTCGAAGAACGACGATTAATATAATCTTAGCACTAGAACAATATCATATTTGGAGTCTGGAAGGAGAACCAAAACCAGTAAACATAAAAGGTGATTTTTGAACAAATGAAGCAATATGAGGTTCTATTTATTTTTTAACTCGGGATCTAACTCTACACAATAAAAAACAAAGAAACACATTTTTAACCAATTTGTTATTTTTCAATGGTACTTTGAAGAACTTACTCTTCAAAGGATCTTTTTCTCCCAATGAAGTTACTGTAAACATTGAAGTTAAATTTTACATTTTCATACATCGGTGATAAAACTTGGTTTAAATTCATACAGAAACAAACCAGATCGTTCAACTTTTCAATGAGTTTCTATCTCCGCTTTTATTGTCCACTTATTAAGAAACTTCCGAAAGCGATCAAACATGAAACTCCTCATATATTGTGTGTTCTTAACTGTGACCGATTTTGAACATTCCTCCAAAATTTCTTGACTCGACATAGTAAAATAAAATTTTTTTTTTTCTAATTTCAAAAATTGGTATTTGTTAATTTCTCCTTTTGAAAATCTTTTATTAATGGTTTCTTCTCTCCTTTTTTCAAAGAAAAAAGAGATCAAACGTTTTTAATTTTTTTAAAAATGAGATTAATTTCATTCGAACCAAAAACAAAAACGTTGTCTGATTTTAGACATTGTTTTTAAACAAAGAAAGAGGAATTCATTAAATTTCCAACCTTTACAGGAAAGTTGATGGACTTTTTTCTTTGTCGTCTATTGATCAAATAATTGAGTAACTTGAACCAATTTAATTTTTAAATGTAGTAAATCCTTGAGCGCGGAAAACCTTATATATTTATGAGATTAAAAATTGGCAAAATAAATTGGTTAAACTCTTCTAAAATAACTTTAAATAACATTTTTAAAGTGTAATTTAATAGTAAAATACTTCTTATTTTACCCAAATAGAATTCAAAATAAGAAGATCAGAAATTTACCAAACTTTGCCTAATTACTAAAGGATTTCCGAAAATCTTTCCACAGCGACTACAATACTACCCTAAACTTTTGAGTGTTCTAAACTCTTTCTTATCTGTAGTTGTTTGGAATTATATAGTTAAATTTTTCCAAATAAAATGTTTGAGATAAAAAAAAAACATCTAACTCATTTATATAAATTACTCAAAGTTTAAAACAAATAATTATAAAAATTGAAATTTTTCGTATAATTTGGGAGTAAATGGTACTAAGAAAAAGCCTTTCTGAGAGATTTGTAGTAACTTTATTAATTAAATACTAATTGATCAAATAGTTTGATACTATCAACTAATTTTATTTGGGTTTTTCTATTAAAAACAACTTGTCTGTATTTTAATATCAATCATTTTAAAAAAAAATATTTTGATCTCACGTAAACTAAATACATTCACAGGTCTAGGCAAATTTTACAAATGGTAGAAACTCAAAATATAACAATGTTGAGGTTGAGTTTCAAAATTGTGAAATTTTGGGTTTTTTTTTTGAAAAAAAATTCTCTTTTAAATTAGATTTTTTATTTATTGTTATAAATGTTATTTAAAAATATAAAATTATTCAAAATTAAAACAAAAAATATAAAAAATAATATATTAAATAATCCAAAAATACAGCAATTCCAAACCTGGTGCGTACGATTTAACTTAACATTTTATTTTAATTTTGATTAAACTTTCTTTGTAAATAAAAATCTGTTAAAACTAAATGAACATTTTAACCCCAAAACTCAAGAACACCTGAATGAAAAGCTTTGTAAATAACTTTTCCTTTTTTTTTAAAATTTTTTTGAAATTATTTTAAAAAAATTCCATGTTTGTAAGGGATCTTGAATATTAAGGACAACACTAGAAGATTTGAGACCAAAATAATAATAGTTCATTTCATTTGATTGGAGTTTTTTCGAAAGTTTAATGAAAAATTTTAAAACAATTTAAATCGTGCACACCAGGTTTGAAAATGGCTGTATATTTTTCGATTTTAAAACCTAAAAAGATTAAACTTTTAAATTAAAATATTAATTTTTTATAATTTTAAACTTCAAGATAAACAAAGAAATTAAAAATCGAGTGATCATAAAAAACCCAAATGGTAAACCCAAAATAAATATTAAATATTAACACCAATTAAAATTATTTATGAGCAACGTTTTTTCTCAAAATTCAATATGAAATAAAGTTTTATTATTTTAATTTTTACCTTTGTTTAATATTATTACAATCAAAGTAAAACAAATATGAATAATAAATGTATTACCATTTATTCTTAATAAATAAAATTCAAAATCTAATACAATTTAAATTTATGGAAAAAGAAGAATTAAAAATTTTACTATATTTTTATATTAAATTCAATTTTAATTTTTTACATTTAATAAAAGTAAAAAATTATATTTTTTAACTCATTTTTATTTCAAAACATTTTCTTTTGAGTCAATAGAAATCCAAAAAAAAATAATCATTTAACAAGAAATTTTAATTTTTAAAAAAGTTTTCAAAAAAATTAAATTGCTGAGTCAGAGAAAGCAATAAAAAATAAAAATGAAAAATTGGAAATAGAACAGACTTTTATTAAAAATCGATGGAATAAATGTGTTAATGAATTAATTTGTATTAAAAAAAAAATAGGATCTAAAAATTAAAGATAAAGTTGGTATAAAGTGATTTTTTAAAAAAAAATTTAAAATTAAATCATTTTTCAATTCAAGAAAAGATGAAATTCCAATGATAAAAATGAAATGTAATTTTTTCAAAAAAAAAACACAAATTTATTCCTATGATGAAATTTTGATTATTTAATTTTTGGATAACTACAGATAAGATTGAGATTAGATCTTTTAAAAATAGTAAATTAGTATTATAATTATTTTTGAAAGATTTTGGTTAAAATCATTGGGTTATTATACAAACTTTATATAAATCTTCGACTTCTCCTTGATAAACTTGAACCCCTTAATCAAAATAACAAGTATTTTACTTGCAAATTTAAACTTTAATAATGTTATTAAAAGTTATTTAAGAAGACTTTAACATATTTTTAAACATTAGATTTTAATCTTCATTAATTTCACAATTTTGCCCTAATAAAAAAATTTTTTTTTATAACATGACATAAACGTGTTGTCAAGGTGTTATAAACGTTTAAAATATTATAAAATTTTATAATAAAAACTTTTATAACATAAATGTTTGTTATAAAATGTATTATAAAATGTGTAACATGTTATAAGAATATTTTTTTAAAAAATATATTGAAAAAATCATCATTTAAAAGGAAATTTTGTGATAAAAATATTATATAGATTTTTTAAAACAGTTTTTTTTATTAGGAAAGTTTTTAACTATATAATTCCTCATAACTACTGATAATAAAGAGATTAGAACTCTGAAAAGTTTAGGATAGTATTGCAGACTCTGTGGATATATTTTGGGAAATACTTGAGTAATAAGGTAAAGTTTGAAAACTTTTCTGATCTTCGAATTTCGAATTGAAGAAAAGTAAAAAGGGAAGCATTTTACTAATAAATTACAACTTTAAAAATGTTATTTAAAGTTATTTTAGAAGTGTTTAAAATAAAAAATTACGACGTATTTAATTTCATAAATATAAAAAGATCGCCGCGCACTCAAGGATTTACGACATTGGGAAATTAATTTGGTTCAAGTCACTCAATTATTTGTTCAATAGATGACAAAGAAAAAAGTCCATCAATTTTCGCGTAAAAAATTGGAAATTGTATGAATTCCCTTTCTTGGTTTAAAAAAAATGTCTAAAATCAAACAATTTTTATCCTTTTTAATTCCAAAGAAATCAATATCATTTTCCAAAAAAAAAAAATTTCTTTTTGTCTCTCTTTTTTCTTATAAAAAAGAGAGAAGAGACAAGACCATTAATAAAAAAGATTTTCAAAGTGAGAAAAAAGACAAATTCCAAATTTTTGAAATTAGAAAAAAAAACATTTTATTTTACTATGTCAAGTCAAGAAATTTTGGAGAGAAATATTCTAAAAATCATTCACTATTAAGAACGCACAATATACTTATAGGTTTTATGTTTGGTCGGCTTCCAGTGTTTCATAATAAGCGTAAAATAAAAGGGGAAATAAATACTCATTAAAAAGTTGAGGATCTAGTTTGTCTCTGTGTATGATTTTAAAACAAGTTTTATCCTTAATGGATAAAAATGTAACCTTTAACTTCAATGTTTACAATAACTCCATTGGTAGAAAAAGATCCTTTGAAAAACAAGTTCTTCATCAAACCATTAAAAAAATAACAAATTAGTTGTATTGGGTAAAATTTGTTTGTTTGTTTGTTTTTGTTGTTAGTTTTTTTATTGTTTTAGATTCCAGAGTTAAAAAATAAATAGAATCTCAAATTGTTTCATTTGTTCAACAATCACCAATTATATTTCCTCGTTTTGGTTGTCCCCTTCCATACTCAAAATAATGAGATTGCTCTAGTACTAAGATGATATTAATCGTCGTTCTTTGAACTTCTCAATATCATCTTATATCACTTCGAACAATCTCATATTTCTTGTTCTTCCAGGCCAAACTTGTCAGATCATAACGTGGAGATTGTTTCCAAATCAAAACAATAAAGGCAGTTATAAAAATATTTTTTTTAAAAAGATTATATGGTTCAACTATTAGGATTTTGAATAGCATAATTTGGTTCTAATGAAACAAATTATTTGTCTAATAGAAGTAAAAATTTAAAAAAAAAAGGTCCATCAGTTTTCAGATAATGTTTGGTAAATGCAATAAATTCCATTTTTTTTTATTAAAATTGAAATTTCAATTTTAATAAAAATTGTTTTTCTCTTTTTTTATTCGATTAAAATTCTAATATCATTTTTTAAAAGAAATATTAAAAAATTTGTACTATTTATTTTTTAGAAAAAATTGAAGAGAGAATATTTTTAAATATTTCAAAAAGATTGAAAAATTAGAAAATTACAAATTTCAAAAAAAAAAAAAAAACATAATTTCTACAATGTCGATTTCAAGTAAATTTTTATATAAATGTTCAAAATCAGTCACTGTTAAGAACCCTCAATAGATACACAGGATTTTATATTAGAAGTTCTTTAGGTATTTCAAAACAAAAGTAAAATAAAAAGGGGAAATAGAGACTTATTAAAAAGTTGGATGATCTAGTTTGTGTCTGTGGATTATTAAACCACAGTTTTGTATTCAATATAAACAATTTTAACATTTTAACTCCAATGTTTTTCAATAATTCAGTTTGGGGTTGAAAATAATGATCTTTTGAAGAAAAATGTTTTTCATCAAATCATTTAAAAATAACAAATTATTTTAATTTGGTCTTTATTTTGTGTTTTTTTTATTATTATACAAAGTTAGATCCCAGAGTTCCAATAATAAATATCATCTTATATTTGTTTCATTTGTATCAAAAATCACCTATTATATTTCCTCGTTTTGGTTCTCCTTCCATACTCAAAATAATGAGATTGTTCTGGTGTTAAGACTAACTTAATTGTCGTTCGAAGAACTCATCAATATCATCTTATATCACTTCGAACAAGATCATAATTTTTTCAATTTTCCTCCCACAAACTCGAATCATAATAAAGTGAGTGATTGTTTTCAAATCAAAACAATAAAAGACAGTTATTATTGATCATATTTTCCAAGTTTGAAATTTATACAAAAAATTTATATTGGAATAATTTTAAATTTTTAAATTAAATTATTATATCCATTCTGGATTATAACTATTCCGGATTAAAATTGAATGATCAGTTTTAATTGTAAAACAGAAGTAAATGTTCTCATTTTCAAATAATAATTTTTTTTAGTGTCTATTTTTCCTTCATTTTTAACAAACACCAATTCGAAAAATTAGATTAATTATTTGAATCAAATTGAAAATTCAAAACATCAGATTAAACCAAAATTTAAGAATGTTCAATAAAAACCCAAATTTGAGATTTTTAATTGAAAAAACATTTATAAAAGTAAATTTTTTGATGCTATGAGTTTTCCATTCATGTTGAATTGAATTTAAAATTTAAAAAATAGATATTAACCAAGTTTAAGGATTTCCAGTTTCATATATCTTCATTGATCAGTGGACAATAAGTATTAAAATATTTGAAAAATTTTTCATTTTCACTACTATCTTCCACATACAGTATATAATTAAAAACTAATTTGATAATTTTAATCCATTTGATAATTTTAATTTAGAATATTTAGATTCGTCATGTTGTAACAAAAATTGTAATGTTTCATTATGAAAATTTAAAAACAATTTAATCCTTTTAACTTGGCCTAAAAATTTCTATTAGGGTCAATTTCTGAAACTTGTGAATTTTTGTTTTCATTACAATGTATAATATAATCTGATTGAATAAAATTGTAATTTACAATTTTTGCTACAACATAACGAAATACAAAAAAAAATTATGTTTTTGAAAAAATTTTAATCAATCGTGTTATAGACCAAAAGCATTGAAAAATTCACAGGCTTGAGAAATTTGCAGTTTGAAAATTTCAAACTTTGAAGTTTTAGTCAAACAGATCCATTTTCTTTTTTATTTTTCAAACAAAAAAAAAAAACTACAAAGAAATTTTGAAAAAATAATCAAAAAGTGAAATCAAAACAAAAAATAAACAACAAAAAAATTGAAAAAAAGTTTCAAGGAATACGTTACACTAAATTTAAAATAAATATTAAAGGTTACCTGATCTTGAGATGTGAATTTTCTTTGGAATTCAAAAATAAACAAAATTGAAAAACAACAAAAATGGGAAAAAAAAACATGGGAAAAAAAAAACAAAAAGAAAAAATTTTACTCTCTTGAGGATCATAAGGTTCTTGGAAAGTGAATTCTTTATGCTTTTTCTTCAAGAAAGTAGTGTGTACTTGTGATTCACAATTTTGGCAATAGTGAATTTTACATACGGTGCAATAAAAGTGAGCTTTTTGTTTTTCACAAACTTCGCATTCAGGGATCAAAGGTTCAACAGGAATTCGTATGTCTTTTAATCTTTGTGGATCTTGTCTTTTTTGTTGTTTCATTTTTAATTTTCTTTTAGGTTTTTTATGGTTCTTTGGGTTGTTCATATTTAAAGGTAAGCTGGATTTCTGGAATGAAAATAGAAAATTAAAAAAAAGTCGAAGAATGAATATCGTTGAAAATATAAAAAAAAATGGAAAATTTTAAAAAAGAAACATCTTAATCCGATGAAAATTGAAGAAAAACAAACCAAACTTTATTCAGTTTGTATTTTTTAATCTAAAACCAAGATTGCCTTAACCAAAATTGAAATTTAACACGTTTGTTTCAAATAATAATTTTTAGTTTGTTTTAAAAGTAGGATGTTTCTAATAGAAATTAAAAGTGTATCTAGTTCTTTAAAGAAGAGTTTGTGTGGTTGATAATTCTCACAAAAAATTAATGAGAGATCTTTTATTGAATAAAATGAAATATTTGGACTAACTTTTATAGTTTGTATTTCTATTATTTCTGTTATTTCTCACATTTCGGTGACTCGTGTGATTCCATTGTTTCTGTGATTTCTAAGGATTTTTGGTATTTCTATTAAGGACTATTTTTACAATTGAAATTCAAAGTATTCTGTGTTTCTATTGTGGTTGGTTTTGGTGGTTTATGTGATTTCTCTCATTTCTGTGATTTTTAAGATTTTTGTTATTTCTGTGGATAGGTAATGCTCACAAATATATATTCAGTCAGATCAAAATTGCAAAATTAGAGATCTTTAACTAAAATATGTTATATTGTGATCTATGAAAAATGAAAAAAAAGGTTGGTAATATAGTGCTTTTTGAGAAAATTCCTTCTCATATCAAAACACCATTACCCTGAGATCTTGTTTATAATTCTCTCATCTATTTTTTGAATGAATGTGGTCTAATAGTTTATCAAGTACGAGTTTTTCAAACCATTGGTCAAGAATTGAGAAAAATAATGAAAATTCTGGAATTTTTATTTCTTATTTTCTGGCATAGTTTCGCTTTTCATAAAATCTTTGATAAAGTATTTGGAAATATTAAAATTCAACCTAATACACATCCACAATTTCAAAAAAAAAAATAGATTGAATTTTTAAAAAAGAATTTAATTTATAAAATTTTTTGTATATATATAAATAAAATACCTTGTTAATTTTATGAAATTTCAATTCTCATTTAAATCATTAAATACAAAATCCCACCAAACAATTTCTTTTCAAAAAAACAAAAACAACCTCAAATATTTCTTCAAACTTACAATTGGATTTCAAGAGAAAAATAAGACAAAAAAATCAGAATTGATCACAAATGAAAATACAAAATAAACTAAGCGTTTTGGAGATTTGGTAACTGGGAATTCTCTGTCAAAATATAAAATATTCCTATATATAAAATATTGTAAATTCGATATAACAATAAAATTGTCGAGAAACTGATTTCAAGGGAAAATATAAGTAACATAAGTTTCCAAAGGAACCTAAAAAACATAAATAGCTCAAGGAAACAAAAGAAACCAAAGAACCTGATTAACCTATGAAAATTGAGGAACTTTAAAAAACCTAAGAAATCTAAGGAACTAAAGGAACCTGGTGACCCTATGGAACCAAAACACTATTTTTAGAATAAGGTTGGAAATTGCAAATAGGGTATATTCTCTTAACAATACTCGATACAAAATCACACCATAATATAATAGAATTGTGTCTCAGAATAACAAAATTAATTCGTTTTTTTTTAACTATTTTTATGAACTTTTATTGGTTTTGAAATTTTTAAAAGATTTGATTTTAAAAATAATAAAATTTCAAAATTTAAATCGTATTTGTAGTTGCAACGTTCCGACCAAAGGTATTTTGAAATCTAACTCGAGAGATAAATCTAAAACTTAATTGAAACTTATTAAATTCAGAAAATTTTATACAACAAATGTAATTTAACTCTATATTTAACAAAGATCTATGTGTATAAATGTAGATTTTTTGTTTCAATGTTTTATGATTTTTTATCAGATTTTTACAAATATTTGGTGATAATTTTTCAGTTCCAAATCAGACTTTTTCAATTTTTACTTTATGTTTTCATTTTATCTGAAACCTTAATTTTGGTTTACAATTCTAGTAATTTGAAAAAGAATTATCTTGAGTCTACATTGGAGACTTGTTATTTTGTCTCATTTGGCTATTTGTTGATCCAATCTATTGTATTTAGTTTGAATTATAAATGTGGATCAAAAGGGGAATTTTTGGTACAGTCAGTTCCACTTTTAAGGCACAAACTACCAACGAAATTTAAGGCACAAAAAAATCTCAAATTACGGCACAAAATTTGGAATTTTTTTTTTTTTACAATTTATTTTACTAGAATCTGAATTTTGTGCCTTAATTTGAGATTTTTTGTGTGCCTTAAATTTCGTTGCAAGTTTGTGCCTTAAAAGTGGAACTGACTGTATTAATTTTGTAATAAGAATCCGTATTTAAGAGTGTAAGACTAATAAACTGAAGGATAAGTTATCAAAAATTTAATTTGTGGGTTTTCAATTGAAATTTTTATTTATATTTGGGTCTATTTGGAGATTATAATAACTTTATTTTTTCTGTAATTTTAGAAAATTTTGAAAAAGAGAAATACAATCTTCAATTAAAAATTCAAAAAAATAAATGTTTTATAAATAAGCCTACATATTAAATTATTTTTGGACTCATATATATTCGATTTCAGAATAATAATAATAATAAATGCTATAAATACTATTTTTTTTTTTTCTTTAAATTTTTAAAATTATAAAAAAAAAACTTTGACACTTTTCGTCAAGTTTTCCAGGATTCAAAAGAATGGGGGAAAATCTAATATTTAACTCAATTCGTTTAAATGCTATAAAAATACATTTTGTGTTTTTTTAAAATTTTAGAAAATTATTGTAAATTTAAAGTCAATTTCTTTTTATTTCTCAAATTACAAAAAAAAATCGCTGTTAGCTTTTCCAGATTTTAAAAGAATTGGGTAAAATCAAAGATTTTTCTCCATTCTTCATGAATTCTGGAAAAGCTATGCACTTTACAACACTTTACAGCATTCTTCGACATCTTCAAGTACTATTCGGATACCTACCCTTAATTATTCTTGGATACTTCCAACTTTTCTAAATTTTTGTTGAGAATTTTTAATAAAGAATCATTAGTTCTATTATCTTTTACTAATTTTATGATAAATAATTTTGTAATTAAAAATTTCCTTTTTTGGCAATTTTATAACATATCCAAAAAAAAAAAAAACTTCAAAAAAGTTAAAATAAAAGAAAGGCATAAAAAAATATAATAATTTTAAAACTAAAAAAACTAATCAATGGGGGGAAATTACTAATGTTTAAATCAGTATGTATGAGCAAATTTTTTTATGAACTTGTAATTTTTGATTTAAAACAAAAATATTTTGATTCTGTTAATATTTGGATAAAAAATAAAGTGGCAAAAAATTTTCAAAAATTAATCGACATTTCTCCAAGAATAATTTATACAAAAGTGTAGATAAACTTGACAAATCCAGAATAACAATTTCCAAAAGAAGATATAAACTCAAAAAGAAAAAGAAAAATTCTAGTGTTTTAAACACATTTCACACCAATTAAATAATTTTCAAAAAAAAAAAAAAAAGGATGAAAATATCAATTAGGAAATAGAATATTTAAAAGTCCGTAAATCCGAATCTAAATATACTTTTAGACAAAAGATAATTATAAATATTTATGGATGGAAGTTTAGATCAGATTTTATATTTATATCTATGTTAATAATATCAATAAAAAAATCCGTGTTGTAAAGTTCGGTTTAGTGCATTTTAATACAGTAGAGTTCTGTCGAGTGCCTATTTTTTTTTTTTTTTTTTTTGAGGTTTTATATTTTATTTGAATAGTTTTATAGGTATTTTTGAGGTTTTTTTGAGGTTTTCTATTGTATTTATGAAGTGTACTAGGTTTTATTGGGGTTTTCTATTTTATTTGGAAAATCATTAGATTTTCGTTAGGTTTTTTTGAGTTTTCTATTTATTTAGAAAATCAATAGATTTTCGAAATAAAATAGAAAACCTCAAAAAAACCTATAACACTTCAGAATAAAAATAGGTAACCTCAAAAAAACATCCCGAAAATCTAATGATTTTCCAAATAAAATAGAAAACACAAAAAAAAAACCTAACAAAAATCTATCGATTTTACAAATAAAAAGAAAATTAAAAAAAAAACCTAACAGATGTAGAGTGCTGTCAAGTGCCTCGGTTTTTTTAATTTCTAAAAATTTGTAAAAAAAAAACAACGAAAAGTGCTGTAGAGTGCTGTAGAGTGCTGTAGAGTGTCTAGGTTTTCCAGAACTCAAAAGGATAGAGTAAAATCAAAGATTTAACTCAATTCTTTTAAATTATGAAAGAGTTAACGGGGGTGTCTTAGGTATTTTTTACTTTTTGGAATAAACTGAAAATTTATAAAATTTTCTTTTTATTTCTGAAATTAAAAAAACCTAAAAGTAGTAAGAGGTAATTAATTTCCTTTATTGAAGATTCAAAATAAAAAAAAATTAAAAAAAAAATTTCCTTTTCAAATCATTATTAAAATCCAGATCAATTACAAGATCAATCAGTTAAGAATCAAAATAAAATCCAGTTATTATCAATACAAGATAATCTTTTTTCATCTTTTAGGGATTGTAAGCCTTAAGTGGTATTCAGATAAAAAATGATATTTTAATTTCATACAACGTCAAAATAGCAGTTTTGGTTTCTTTGGTTTCTTTGGTTTCTTTGGTTAATATGCTTCGTGTTTATTCTTGACTTTTATTCAATTTTTTTTTTTGCTTTAAGGGGTTATTGTCTATTAAATAGAAGTTTATAATTAAAAGTAAACTGTTATTAGATGTAAATTTCATTATTGGGTTCTTGGTTCACATTACTATAAAAAAAATCCTTTTGAAATGGAAACTAAAATTCCATAAAAATTTGACATAGTTTAAACAGTTTAAAGAATAACAATACCACACTCTAAATTCAATTTAGAAAGAATTTTTGATTTTACAAAACTATTTCATTTTTTTGTGTATATTTTCATTTCCTTTTTTGTAGTTACATAATCTGTTTGGTTGAATCTGGATTTTAAAATCGATAGCTAAAAGAAGGTTAGTGCTTTGTTAAATAGGAAAATCACCTTTACAATTTGTTGATTGTTTCTTATCATTTGATCCATCAACAATTGTTGGTGAAATTTCAACAAATTTACTAATACATTTTTTTTTCTGCTTGTTTCATTAATTTGAATACACTTGTTTTGATTTTTATTTTATTGTTTTTATATATTAATCTTTTTTTTAGATGAAAATGATTACTTATTAAAAGTTAATACTGGGTTACATAAATGTGGTTTTATATTAGATTTGGAAAAATATAATAAATTGGGAGTTTTTTTCTAACCTATTTTTGATTTTGGGTATGTCCAAATTTTTGGAATCGGGTTGAGTTTAAAATAATTTACAAATTTTACCAGTTAAGGGAGTAAGTACATTTAACAATTTTGAAAAATTTTAAAAGTTGAACATTACTTAAAAATATAATTTGGGTGTCATCAGATATTGAAACTTTGAAATCAAAACATCCATTGATATTCTATTCTGTGAAAAGAAAACGAATCCAAAGTAATTCAGAGTTGAATCTTTCATTTTTCGATTTTATGAAAATTTTTTTTAATTCAATTTTTTGATTTTATTAAATTTTTTTTTGGATCTAGAGGTGTATCTATACGAACAATTGAAATTAATCAAACAAGTAAACCCAAAAAAAAAAAAAATAGACTCCAAAAGGTGTGTATTTGAAACAAATCTTTTCTCTTTTAGAAGGTCAAACACGAAATATCACCATTCCAAATAAATTTGTTGAAATCAAGAATGAAAATACAAAAAAATTCGATCAAAACCTATTTTTAAAGATTTGTTTTCTTTTTCTTCTTAGTTTCTAAGAATCCGAACCAATTTTTTTCCGTTGAATTTCTCGTCTACATTACTATTTATTATTATTATTACACAAAAATATTTTGTTTCAAAATGAACTTTCAAAATTCTAGTTTCAAATATTTTTTTAGCAAACAAAACAAAAACAAAGAATACTATTTCAAAAAATAAAGTAAAGGAATTGAATTACTGGAATCAAAAAAACAATTACAAAGGATTCAATCCAACGTAAAAGAAAAATAGAGAAAAATTTTCAATCATAATTCAGAATTTTTTTGAGTTTTCAAATTTTAATATAAAATAAATAATTATCAAAATCAAACGAATTTGTCCAATAAACCCTTACTCTCAAGAAGAATTTGAAAAAATCTCCTATTTTCTGAACCCAAACTAGAATTGGATGAATTAAATGAAAATAGGATTTTTAAATTCATTTTAGGAAATTCTCTCAAAATAAAAGAGTAATTTGTTTATCAAACATTTTCCAAGCAAAAGTTTTTTCAATGAAGAATCAAAAATAAAACCATAATAAGAATAAGTAATTGTGACAAATGTTATAGATAAGATCTTGAAATAAATGATTTTTTATTTATTTTTTCAAGCTCAATTTTTTCATTTTTTTGAATTCCCATTTTTTAGTTGGTATGAAAATATTTGATACGATGATATCTTCCACTCTTTGTTTCAAAAAATGCCAATGTATTTGAATATTGAAATGATTTGAAGAATTCATTTTCACATAAATGGTGGCACTCAAAATTTGAAATTTAGATACTTACCCTCTTAATCTCAAAATTATTGTTTTTTTTTTCTGAAATATTTGAAAAAAATATTAAAATTATCAAAATAAAAAAATTAAAAATTGTTGATCATTTATGTTCTATCATTCGTTTACTGTTAAACTTTTCATCTTTTTGTATTTTTTTAAATTTTTTAAACTTGGTTGTGTATGTACTCAATAAGTTATTCAATTCAAAAAATAAGAAAAAAAAAAAATAAAATAAAAATTCGCTCTTGAATAATCTCGAATCAGAATCTTTATCAGAATATTATCTTTTAATGTTTTCCGGAGTAAGTATCACTTACAAACAGTTATAATTAATATAAATAATAGCGCCTTAATTTGTTAAATGTAAATTAAATTCCAAAAAATGTGGCAATTCAAAATTTTGCAAATCATTCTCATTAAACGAGAATAAATCGATTCAACACATAAATAACATTAATTATTTTCAATAATTTCTTTCCATTCCTTTGAAAGACGTGATAAGATCATCCAGGGTTTAGTTTTGCGATATCTAAATTCAAAGGGTCCATTAAGAATAAGATTTCGATCTTCTTTGTTTTGCCAAGAAAACAGAGCCGAATCTGTAGTTTCCTCAAATCCATTTAATTCGATCACCCAAACTTTACCGTCTATGACAACAAAGTCAATACAATACTTTGTTAAACCGATCTTGTCCAGTTTTGGTGAAATCTTTTCATTAAAAAAAGATTGAATTTTCACTTCAAGTTCTTCTGCTAGTTTCACTAATTTTGGATAATAGACAAAGTAGTGGTATTGGCTCATAACAGTTATTTTTGAATTTGATACAAAGGAACGAAACTCTAACATTGGATCCATATCAAACCATTCACGAATTACAAAATTTCTCGGATGTGAGTATTTCTTCTTCTTGGAACCAAAATATTCAGAATAGATCTTCATATCAGAATAGATTCGTTCAGATTGGATACAAATATGGAGATACTGCTCGACTGTTTGAGCAGAAAAGGCTAATGCTTGCATACCAGTAAGTGTTAAGCAGTTCATTTTCCAATTCAAATCTTGTTGATCTTGTTTCGAGTCTCTGATCAAATTTGTTTGATAGACTTGCACAAAATTTTCAGAACCAACAACGGCATCTTTTGGCGAACGGCAACTTGTTTTTATGAAAACTTTTCTATTTTCGTTTCCGTTCGTAAACGACAAAATTGCATTCTTTAATTTTTCAGACAGTTTTGTGAAATATTCCTGATTGTCGACAGTTAATTTTCCAGATTTTTGGTATTCTTCATGTGCAGAAATGAAAAATTGAACATCGGACTTATGAATCTTGACAAATTTTGTTCGAAAAGTAAAGTTTTCTATGGCATCATACCAATATTCAATATTTCTTAAAAAAATTCGATGAAGAAATTGTTCGTTTTTGTTTTGGATTTCCTCCAATTCAGAATTACTCAAGTCAAGAATAATTGGAATTTCGCTCATGAAATAATAAGAATCGAATAATGGGTTTAAGAATGAGTGTCCAATGAAATGGTAATAGTGATTAAAAAATGAATATTGTTTATGAAAAAAAACACTACAAAATTTGGAGTATTTTTTTTGCCAACACATTCAACTCTTGAGAAAAACATTCCACTGAGGTGTCTTGATTATTAGAACAATCTTTTAAATTACCAAAGCATGCCAAAATAAGAATTTCCAATACTTTAAACAAAAAAATTTTACCAAAACATTCCAAAGAAGAGCTTTAATTTTCGAGAAATTGACTTTTAAGGGACTAGTCTCAATTAATTTTTTTTTTGACCAATAACTAAATAAGGAATCCTTATCTTGAAATATGTTTAAAATTGAAAATAGACAGGTTTTTTCAATTTTAGAACTTTTAGTTCTTTTTTTTTTAAAATTTTACAATTCAGTCAAAAAAAGTGACTTTTTAAAAATTTTTTTTTGAAAAAGATCTTTAATGGATGAGAATTTTTTGATTAATTTTGGATTTAATTATTTTCTCAAAAATAATATTTATTCTGATTTTTAAATACGAAAAAATAATTTAAAACTGGTGAATATTTTCTCCTTCACTTCTGTTCATCCAACTTGACTCTATAAAGAACTCAATTTGTATTATCAATAATTACTTTTTTAAAAAATAGTTCTGATTCTTTTCTTGGATTTTTTTTGACTCTGACAAAAACTTTTGGGATGGTAATTTGGGAACACTTAAAAAAACTTCAAATTCAACAAAAAAAAAAGAATGTAAACTGAAAAAGTAGATTCATGAAAAAAAAAGAATGCTACAATATAAAAAAAGAAAATCTTTTATTAAGAGTAAAGCATATATTGTATATTTTTTTCGAATCAAACTATCTTTTCATGGAAATCCAAAAAAAACCTTTCAGGTTTATTTTTCAAACTATTTTTTGTAGGTCTTCCACAAACATAACAAGGTTTTGCTTTCTTGCTCATATTTTTTTTTATTTTTTGTATTTTTGCGAAAAGTTGAAAAATTGCAACTTTCAAAAAAGTGAAAAAATTGAAAAATTTTTTTATTTCTATAAAAACAATAACTAAATTTAATGAATGTCATTTAGCAAGATTTCATTAATATACTAAGAAGTTTTTCACTTTGATTTGAAATCTAAGTAATTGGCAAAAAAAATTCTATATCTCTATTAAATTTGCCTAAAAAAATTTAATAGCGACTAGTCCCTTAAAGAAAATTTTAAAAGAGTTTAACCAAAATTTTTATCAAGTTGTTTAATTGATAACAGTTAGATTGGTGAGTGTCTCAATTTCAAATCAATTGTAAGCATATTTTGTCCCACGGAACTATAATACTTGTTAAAGAAAAACCAAAAAGCAAGTGCTTGATAATTTGGGGGAAATTTGGAAATTGAAATAGATTCCTTTTCTATATTAAAACAATTTGAAATCAAAACATTTTTTTTACTCTCATTTTGAAAAAAAGAAATATCATTTTTTTAAAAAAGAAAAAAATTTTCTTTACTGTCTTTATTTCTAAAAAAAAAAGGAGAGAGAAAAGAAACAATTAATAAAAGACTTATAAATGGAGAAAAAAATAAAATTATCATTTGAGTAATATATATTTATATATATATATATAAACATTTTTTTTTTATTTCCTCAAGTCAAGAAATAAAAATGGAATATTAATCATTGTATATATATAAGAACATCGGGCAGAAGTCCGCAGATTATTAAGTTTGATGGTTTTTGAGAATTGGCTGATAAATGGAAAATAAAAGAACAGATAGAGATCTCAGTGAAATGGATTGAAGATCTAAACTCTTTTTAAGTCAAAAGGGTCCAGTTTTATTGAAGAAATAGAACACATTATGTGGGTTTAATTCATTATTCTTGTCAAATTAAAGTTTCAATTTTTAGATCAAAAAAATTTTTTCTCATTTTGTTGTTTTTTTTTCTTTTCTATTTTTATTTTTTTTTTAAAAAAGTAAATTTGAAAAAAAAAATGTTGAAACCCCCAATTAACATTAAGAAAAGTTTAGCTTTGTATGTTCTATAAAAATTCAGACCTTTACAAGTAAAAAATATTATTAGCAACTATTTTTAATTTCATAAAGAAATTGAGGAATTTTGCACAAGACATACCAATATAAATGTCCCAAAAATTTTTTAACATTTTTTTTTTTTTGAAATTTGAAGTTTGTTCAGGCTTTTATTTTAGGATTATCTACTCTAACCTCAAGTTTATTATTTCACTTATTTCTAAACAATCTAAGTTTGGTTGGTTCTTTTAAATAAAGTGAATTTTTCATGTTTTGACTGTGCCCCTTTGAGTGAAATGGGGTTTAGTTTGTCTCTATTAAAATTTAAACGAAGTTTTGTCTCCAATGTATGAAAAGGTAAATTTTAACTTCAATATTTTAATTAAATCCATTGGGAGAATGAGATCCTTTGAAGATTAAGTTCTTGAAAGCACCATTAAAAAATGAAAAATTAGTTGTTTCAGTTGAATTTTGTTGTTTTAATTTTTGTTTCGATAAGTTCGATCACGAGTTGATAAAATAAATAATGTTTCATATTTGTTTCTTTTGTTCAGAAAATCACCTTAGTTTTAGAATTCTTCGTTGTGGTTCTCCTTGCATACTCAAAATAATGAGATTGTTCTAGTTCTAAATTGATATTAATTATAGTTCTTCGAACTTCTCAATATCACCTTATATCACTTCGAACAATCTCATATTTCTCGTTCTTCCAGGCCAAACTACTCAGATTATAGCAAGGAAATTCTTTCCAAATGAAAAGAATAAACATAGAAATTCCCTATAAATAAAAATTTTATGCGAATTTTTCTTTTTCTATATCAGACATAAAAAATTTAAACCAAAAAAGGATTATATCTTTCGACTTGAAATTATATTGGAAAAAATGAACCGTTTTAAAAATGATATTTCATCTCTCGACTAAGTTGATGAATGAACTTGCCTATCGGGTTTAATTGTACACCCATGTAATTAATTATTCTATTATCTTTCTTGTAAAAACAGTAAATAAGAGTTACTGGTCCCATAAAATAACTTTTGTTTTAAGTAAAGGAAAACTGCTCACAAGTCATTTGTATCGACCCTAAGACAATGTTGGGGATATAAAGTCAAAAAAAAATGTTTTTTGATTTTTTAACTCATGATCAAGCATACCCAATATCATTTTTAAAAAAATAAACAAAAGTTCGGCTATTTTTTTCTTCGAAAAAAAAGAGAAGAGAAAATTAATAAAAGATTTTGAAATGGGATTAAAGATAAATTCTAACTTTAAGAAATTCGAAAAAAAAAAAAAACATTTTTTTTGTACTATACCAAGTCAAGAAATTTTGGAGTGGAATAGTTCAAAATCATTAATTGTTAAGAACACACTTAAATATACTCATGTTTTTATGTCTGTTTACCTTCCAGTGTTTCATAATAAGCATAAAATAAAAGGGGGGATTGAAACTCATTAAAATGTTGAGTGATCTAGCTTTTCTCTGAAGGGATTTTAAACCAAGTTTTATCCTTAATGGATGAAAATGTAACCTTTAACTTCATATGTCTCCATTGGAAGAATGAGATCCTTTGAAAAACAAGTTCTTCAAAGTACCATTAAAAAATAACAAATTAGTTGTATCAGGTATAATTTGTATATTTGTTTTCGTTTGTAAATTTTTTTATTGTTTAAGATCCAGAGTTGAAAAAATAAATAGCATCTCCATATTGTTTCATTTGTTCGCCAATTACTTGTTATATTTCCTCGTCTTGGTTCTCCTTCCAGACTCAAAATATTGGTATTGTTCTAGTTCTAAATTGATATTAAACATCGTTCTTCGAATTTCTCAATATCATCTTATATCACTTGAAACAATATCATCTTTCTCGTTCTTGTAGGCCAAACTCGTCAGATCATAACAGGGAGATTGTTTCCAAATCAAAACAATAAAGGCAGTTATATATATATATATATATATTGACTTGTACTAAATAGATGAGATTTTTGATAGCATCTAGTCAGGAAATTTTATATCAAAATAATTTTTTTTTTTTTTTTTTTTTTTTTATTTTAGTACAAAATACAAAATAACAATCAAACATTTCTAATTTTTGTAATTCAAGGAAAGTAGAGAGGAGGATTTTTTTTTTTTTTTTATGTTGGAAAACAATGAAACAAAATTAGAATTTTCCGCAAAATATTGTAGACATGTGGGGAATTTATCAATATTAAAAAAAAAAATCTGGGATCATTATAATACATGTTGTACTAATGGATAATTTTTCAATACTATGAATACACTTTGTAATTATTTCAAAAGTGGGTATATATATTTTAATTTTTTTGGTAGTTGCCTTCTATACAAAATTGTAATATGAAATTATTTCGTTAACTATAATATTAATGTTTTTATTGGAAGAATAGTGGAATATATTTAATTATTTCATATTCCTTAACATGTTTAGAGATAAAAAACAATCAAAAAAACAAAAAAAAAAAAAAATGAAGAAAATAAAGAATTATACATTTGATTTAAATTTAGTGAAAATTTTTCGTAAGTTGTAGAAATGTGCTTTATCCAAAGATTGATTTAAAATATTTATCTAGAAAAAATATTTCACGGGCTTTTTTAGAAATGAATTATATAATTTTGAAATTTGATTTTCTCTATGTAATTACTTTTTTACAGGTGAAAATTTATCGATATTGGGGTGTAATTTTGTTCTGCTCGACTTTTTTTTGGTCTAAAATTATAGAACTCCCACATACCCAATTCAGAGTTCAATTTTTTTTTAATAGGATAATTACATTATTAAATCAGATAAAAATATTGAAAATAGATATGTGATACGATTTCTCTATTAATTTTCAAAAAAAAAAAATAGTTATTTTTCTGTGAAAAAATTTGTTAAAATAAATATTTCAAGTTAAAATGATAAAAATATCATTATTTTATGATTTGGGTTTTTCTTTAAAAAAATCAAATTTTGAATAATGACTGTTCATCCAATAAAAAAAATAAATAAATAAATGACAATTCGTGTGGGTGTAAATGATTAGTAGTTAGGTATAACCATCGAGTTTCATACTATCACTTACTCGGTTTATTTAATATTTTATTTTTATTTTTGCTTTAAAAAGATTTAGAATCCTATATTTCACTTCTCGTATTTCCTGTACAACTACAGTCTTTCCACATCTACCATAAAATTATAAATAAAACACAATTGATTTTTCGATTCTTATTTTTCATTTTCAAAAAATTCAGAAATAAGAGTTAATTTTCCAAAATAATAATAACAATAAATAAGCTATTCTTAAAATTTTTGAAACATCAAAAAAAAAATTTTGAAGATTCTTGAAGCTTGAAAATATTGTTCAAAAAAAGGTAATTTTTTAAAGATCAGTCAATATTGATATTTTTTTTGAGCTGTTTTGGACGGATAATTTTGAAGTTTGATTGGATCTTGAATTTTTTTTATTTGATTATCCAAAAATTTGAAGAATAGCTCATTTATTATTATTATTATTTTGGAAAAATAACTCTTCTTCCGATATTTTTGAAAATAGAACATAAGAATAGAAAAATAAATTGAGTTTTATTGAAAATTTTTTGGTAGACGTGGAACGACTGTATAAATTCCTTTATTTATGTCAACTCAAATAATTCGATGATTTAAGAGGTTTTAATACCAAAAAAAAAACCTAAAAATGTTTACAAATAACTAGTATTTCATCACCTTATAAACTCACATTGAATTACAACAACTAGAGAAATGAACCCATTATCACCCTAAATAAAATAAACAATTATTCAATTTAAGAGAAATGTTGTAATGGTTTTATAAAATTATCCAAACTATTCAAGATAAAAAAAAAAATAAAAACAAAAAACCAACTTTAAATAATTTTGAGATTTATTTATCAAAATATAATGGGAAAAGAACAATAAGGAAAGCAATCAAAAAATTTAGGACGATTTTTATTTACATAAGAAATAAGAATCCTCAACAAGTTAACAAATAGAGAATTTTGAAAGATAAATTGAACAAAAATCACATCTTTTCAAATTTATATATATATATATATATATATATATATATATCTCAAATCTTTACAAATATAAAAAAAAAAAAACGATACCTCAAATTTTTTATGATTTACAATATTTGCCCCCCAACAGTTAATGTAATTTTTCATTTCTTTATCCTCAAAATAAACAAAAAAAAAAAAAATAAAAACAAAAAACCAACTTTGAATCATTTTGAGATTTATTTATCAAAATATAAATACTCTGTAAAATGAAAAATTTTCTATTTATAAAAAAATAAAAGTAAATGAAAACTTCGCCCTCGTAGTGAAATATGGAAAACAAAAAAAAAATACCTTCCTATCAACTTTTGTCCTCCTATCTCACAAAGATGCATATGTGCAAAATGATATTTTTTCTTATTTTACCATTTTCTACTGTATAAATCCAATCCTTGGATTGGATGATCATCAACATCAGCATCATGATCATATTTTTTCTTCCGATTCATCATGATCGTCAAGGAATTTCTCAGATTGCTGATTGTTCTTCATCCTTTAAAAAGCATATATGAGGGTCAATTCCCAAATCCTCTGGTACTTTGTTATTGACTTCAGCATCCGACATTTTGGACATTCTGATCGGTAAGTAGACCTTATGTTTTCTCATCTTTGACCAAAAGATCTGGAATCTGATGATATCCTTCTTTCCTTCAACTTTCCCAATTAAATGGTATCGCATTTGCTTTTGAGATACGGTCTGTTCGAGGTTTTCTATTCTGACATACTCCAAGGGTAGGCAATTTGATCTTTTTTTCTTAATCTTTCTATTGATCAGTTTCACTGATCTTTTTGCGTATTTGACCGCCTGTTGCCTCATCACGGGAGAATAAGATTTCTCCCATTTGACACACACGCAGTACCCAGGGTCAATATTTGCCTGTTTGCATGTTCTGCCCTTGGGGATTCTTTCTGTGAACAAGTTATAGGTGTTTTCCACCAAGTGGCTGTATTTGGGACTGCTCTGTTTCTTGGCCTTCTTTTTGAATTCATTTTCAAATAAATCGGACTGCATGCGCGGGAACTCACGCATGGTTGTGTAAAGATCGAAATGCGAGAATAGGCGGTTGGCGTTATTTTGCAAGTTCTCTCTCATCCAGGGGTTTTTGTCAAGGAACCGTTTCGGCATAATGAACAGGAGCTGCGGGAATTTGTGCTCGTTAAATCCGGCCTCGTTGTATGCGTGCTGGGTGTAATGGAACCCATGATCAGAATGGAGAATGATCATGGTGTTCTCAAAGTCCACGGTCTCGAGAAAGGACATCATGTCCCAAATCGTTGTTGACAGTTTGCGTGGCACCGTGTGGAAATTCATGTTCGTTGCCGTCGCGAAAATGGGATGTTGCCCTACGTGCTCTTTCAAAACCTGCTCAAGCCAGGTTAAGGTCGTAAAGCTCAGGACGGAAAAGATGTCACCGAAGGTATTATTGGGGATCACAATATCGGCATAGAGGTTCGACCACTCATTCTCCTTAGTGCAATTCTTCACGTACACGTCGTGGCATTGGTGCAGATACCGCCCGTCGAACCGGTCCCGGGAGTCAATCGTCAGATACCCCTCTTCGCGGTACTTGTTCCACAGGATCCGGTCGCAGTCCTTTTCCTTGACCTTACCGTCGAGCTCCCCACAGTTCTGCTGCTCGTGGTTCGGGTAGCCGGGTATTCGCTTCTCGACATTCGACTTCGTTCCCATGTAGAAGGGGGGCTGGTTTTCGGTGCTGAACCACCCCATCACATGGTACCGGCGAAATGCAAAGTACTCGATCTGCCCCGCGTTCACTTTCCTGTCCAGCCACTCGCGGAAGATGGAAAAAATGCGCACATACCGCAAGTGCGACAATGCGTCGTTCAGAATTAAAAGCATATTCATCTTTTCTGGTTTTTGATCCGAGAAAATGCCCCGCTTCTTCCTTTTCTCTTTCTCTTGCGCCTCGATCCGCGCGATCCTTCGTCGCACTCGATCAAGAACATCTTGGTCCTTGCGGTAGTTAAAAAAGGGGAAATCTTGTTTATACTTTGGCCCCTTTCGGTACTCTGCCTGAATATTCACCATCGAATAGTTGCTATAGTCAAACTCTTCGCCACGCGCAATTTCTCCCAGCTTTGCCCCCTCTTGGTTCTTGATAATGTATCGCATCGAAGATTCTGCTTTAAGACTATCGTTTGCAATTGTTTTGTAAATGGAGGAGTGGTGGTGTTGTCCGGTGGGATTGTTGGACACTCTGTCAAGGCAATATTCTTTTAACACGTCTCGGAACATGTTCTGGTTTGCCGTTTCCTCAAATTTGATCAGTTTTGGTTCGCGAAAATTTAAACTATTCCGCATCAAAACCGCAGAAGAATATTGCCGCGACTCTTTCCTCTTGATTTTAGCTTCCGTTAGCTCAGCACATTCTTGGCTGTGAGGCTGGCATGCGTTCATCAGCGAATTCTTGAGAGAAGAGACTTGCCAAGCTAAGTCGTTCTTTTTGTTTTCGATCGGACAGCTTATTTGCTCTGAAAAATAAAGCTTGTCTTGAGGTAACTCTTCGAAACATTTTCGAATTTGACGGGAATACTTTGATTCAGTGTCTAATTGTTTCCTCTGTTTGTTCTGTTTGTTCTGTTTGAGCACGTAGACCGTTACCAACAACAAAACAAGAAGAAAAATTACACTAAAGTGTCTTTTTTTTTGTTTGAGCATTTTGCAAAAGAGAAATTCAAAAAAGTTAAACACAAAAAAAATGAAAAATAAACAAAATAGCAAAAAAGGAGAATTACGTACTTTTTTTCATTTGAATCATGTAGCTTCGAAATCAAAAAAAAATGAAAGTGACAGTTGGGTTAGTTATGAAGAGCCAGTTTATTTGGAAAAATCTGTTTTAATAAACTCATTATTTGGAAAGGAAACATTAAGTAATTTAATTTCTTTTGATTCGAACATTCAATTTGCGTTGATTAAAAAATTATTTTCGATACTTGGATGCAAATTGGAAGAAATGAAAATCAAATTTGAAGACAGAAAGTATACTCGTTATTAAGAATGCTATCTTTTTTTGATTGTTTTGATAGGTTTGGGATTCCCCAAATCATTAATTTGACTTTTTAAAATAAAAAATTTTCTAATTGTTTTTTTGCTTTTTTTTTAAAAAAAGTTAAAATTTCTCATTTCAGAAATAAACCACTGATTAAAAAGCACTCTTTAACATAACTTTGTTCATAGTAATGCCAAAATAAAGCTTACTCAAAAATTCATTGGGTATTAAAAAAAAAAATCTAATTTTTTGTTTATGAAGACCAATACATTAACCAATCAAATAAACGAACAACAAACACAAATTGAAAAATATAGTATTGGTTTCTCAGTTCTATTATTTAAAAAGAAATTCGAAAAATAAAGGATCAAAATGGAAAATTTATCTCTAAAACAATAGAGTAAATTTTTATGAAAATTTTTATCCTAAAAAAAACAAAAATTTCAAAAATAGTTGAGAAATTGAGAAAAATATTCACAAATCACATGAATAATTTAAATTTAACTGAAAATATCTAGACGTGGACTTTCAAAATTGATTTGAACGTAGGTATATTATTTGGAGGTGAATTGGATGTTTTCAGTTCAAAGTAAGAAAAAACAGTAAGAATTATATTTTTAAACAGGGATTTATGTCTTTGAGTACACATTATTTTGATGACTGTAAGTATTTCTTCAAATTATGAAATGAGATTACAAACCTGTGCCGTTTTTAGGTTCAGGATAATTCAAGAACGATTTCACAAATTTTTTGGTTTTTTTCTCAAGTTGTTTCGCATTTTCCAAAGAAAAGAAATAAAATTAAACCATTTTGAAACCAAAGCTTAAGGTTTCTAAAGTTCTCAACCTTAGCAAAACCCTAAAAGAGAAAATGACTTCCTAATCCCCAAAACATTAAAAATCAGTTTTTACTTTTGGAGCTTCCTAGGAATTGTTGTGGATATTAAAATAAAAAGAAGTCCAATTTATTATTGACAACACAATTTTACAATTTTTAATTTCAAACAAGTTGTCAATCCTTTTATTTTCCCTTTTCAAATCATATTTCTCTTTTTTTTCAAAAAACAAGTCTCGTTAAAAAAAAACAAAAAAATAAAAAAAATCTTCAAAAACACAAATAAAAACACAAACAAAAACAAATAAAATGAATATTTAACAGACTCTCATCCAAACTGTCGTATTGCTCTAAATTCAAAAATTTGGCCAGACAAACCTCATTCCACGATATTTACTCCCAATAACACTTAAATGGGCACATACATATATAAGAACAGTATGGAACTTCTTTGTTTACTATTGGCCAAAGATCCTTTAACTCTACCCCTTTTTTAGATCCTTTAAAGTATCTAACTATTCACTGTGCCACAACGCCAAATCCCACAAGATCACAATCAACAAGAAATAAGCAAGGCTTTACCGTAGCCTTGTATAGCCTGGTAAAAAGGTTGCAGGAAAATAGATGCGGCCCGAAATATCAAGAATTTCCACCGCAGCGACCTTGTTAATGTTGGAAGCACCCAACCAAGGACGCTCTTTGAAAACGGCAACACTATCAAAACTATGAGTTTGATCAACTTTACCACATTATTTCGGCAAAATAAAGCCAATGATTTCAGTGCACTCCCTCTGACTAAGAGATACTTGATCATACCCAAATACGATCAGAAGTGTAAACAAACACACACACCTTAAGCAACAGTAAGTACATGGAAGTAATAATGTTGGTTAGACAAGAGTGATAATATGGAATAGAAAGAAGACAACTTTGTTTTTTTTTTATTTTTTATCTATATCGGGGGGAAATGATAATAATGTTTGACACAGTAGTACTGGTATTTTAAGAATAAATGGTAAAAAATTTTACTTCATTTTCATTTTTATTTATTTTCAATAGATATATGGGAGGTTTTGATGATACCAGATATTATAGTAATATTAACAATAAAATCGCGATAGTATTTTAAAAAAGCGTGATGAGTCCAACTCTATCACAAAAAAATCATAAAATCGCAATATTCCACATATAATCATGATGAAATAAAAATCTCGTTTTCAAATGAAAAATTTTTGTTTTGAAATCACCTGAGAACAAATCTCGTGGCTTTTACAAAGTCAAGAGTCTTTTACAGCACTTTTCCCCTTTTTTAAATGTTGGGAAGTGTTTGTAAGGGTTTCGAATTGTCTTCAGGTGTTTGAAAGTTTTGAAAGACATAAAACTTTATAAAAGGTCTGAGTGTGTTTGGTTTGTTGTTGAAAAAGAATTAATTCTTTTCATTTTTTTTTTTTAACAAAAATATAAAATGTCTGTGAGTACTATGATCAAACAAAAAATGTTCCATTTCAACAATACACTTGAATATAAAATAGGAGTGTTTTCTTAAAAGAGAGTTATTACCTCCACGAAGTTAAATAACCAAAAAGAATAAAGAGTATTTTTCCTTCTTATTGGTGATTGATCTAACAAAAACCTCTAATAAGCTTTAGTTGTGTTTTCTGTCCCATACAAAGATGCTCAAAGAAGAAAAAAAACAATTGTACAAAAATCTTAATAATTGATGATCATCTGGCGGTGATGGTTGTCGTAAATGCTTTTGAAAAGTTATCCTAACTCCTTTCAACTTTCATAGAATATTGAAAATATTTTAACCAAAGAAAACATTCTTTAAAGAACAGAAAAAGGTTTGATTTTTTTATCAGATCTTTTATTCGACACAATCTACAAAACACCACTATTAACTGAGAAATTATTTATTTATCTTTAGTTCTTATTGTTGTTGATCTAAAAGGATTGATAGGTTTTGTCAACCAAGATAAAAGAAAATACAATAAAATTCTTTGATCTTCTACTTGATTGAACCAAGTATCTTTTTTGTTGTTATTTTAAGAATATCTTTTAATCACCTACAGCCAATTTATTCAACTTGTGAATTTTTTCTTTCCTTTCGGAATATAAGGTGAAACAAAAAAATTGTTTAAAACATTTTTTTCTTTCATCCTGTGTTGCAACAAAAATTGTTTATAGCAATTTTTTTCTTTCAAGTTAAACTTCATAATGAAAGAAAAATTCACAAGTTGAATAGATTGGCTCTAATGGATGTTTAGGTGCGTTTAAAAGCAAGAATTTTTGTAATGTTTCAGAACGAAACCTTACAAGTTGAAACGAAACAATTTTTTTTTTCACGTTACTTTACGAAAGAAAAAAATGTTTTAAACAATTTTTTTGTTTCACCTTATATTACGAAAGGAAAGAAAAAATTCACAAGTTGAATAAATTGGCTGTAATCTATTTTTTGATCAAAAAAAAATTTCTTGGATAAAAGATTGCTTATTTATCCAAAAATACATCAACTATTATATCTCGATTACCTTTTAAATAAGATATTTTGGTGTTTATCACGATTTTAAATAATTATCACGATTTTATTAAATCTCAAAATTTGTTATATTATTGTGATAATATTGAATATCGCAATAATATTGAATATCAGGATTTTCAAAAATATCGCGATTTGTTACAATCAGTTTCACTTTTAACACACAAACTTCCAATGAAATTTAAGGCACAAAAAAATCTCAAATTAAAACATATTTTTTGGAATTTTTTTTTGACAAAAATTATTTTAATAGAATTTGAATTTTGTGACTTAATTTGAAATTTTTTTTTCTACATTAAAACTCGTTGAAAGTTTGTGTCTTAAAGTGGAACTGACTGTAAATCTTATGGCGATTTTTCCAACTTTATTGTGAATTGAGCATGATTTCATCAAAACCTCTAATATATAAATCAAAAAATTATCACAAATTTTCATAATTTGATAGTTATAAATAGTTTTTATAAAAATATTAAAAAGAATTACGGTCATTTCCACTTTAAGACACAAACTTCAACAAATTTAAGGCATAAAAAATTCTCAAATTAATTAACAAAATTTGGAATTTTTATTTTTACAAATTATTTGACTAGAATCTGAATTTTGTACCATTATTTGAGATTTTTTTCAAGTCTTAAATGTCAATCAGAGTTTGTGCCTTAAAAGTGGAACCGGCTGCATAATATTTCTCTAAAATATAAATATTTAGGCTTTTTCTATTTAACATTTTTCGTTTTAATGGCTATTTTGGTCAAATTCGGATGTTTTTAAATTTTATTCCAGATTAAGAATATTATTTCAATTTGAAATGAAATCAAAATAGATTTTTGTTTTGTTTTGAGAAAGTTTTGGTATATAATATATAAACTCTTTTTAAAATAAAAGTACACAGAAATTTTCACGAATTATACATAATTGAATCAAATTAATTGTAGTATTATTACAAATTATTGGAAACTCATGAAAACATTTTTTTTTAAAAAACTCTAATTATTATTTAAAACTCTTTGAAACAACAGAATAAAAATTAAAAATATTTTAAATATTGATTTCCCTTTTATTTGAAATGAGAAATTTTGTTTTGTAAATTGTAAAGAAAATAAATTATAAAACCAATAAAAACCTTGGAACACCGTTAATTGGGTAAAAGTTTTTTACATTTTATTGAGAGCTCTTTACAAGTCAAATTTTAAGTTCTTCAAAGTCTTATTTTAAAGATAAATCCACAATTTCTGGGTATTTTGTTGGAATTGTGTTTTGTTTCTTTTTTTTTCTTTGTAATTATTTCAATTGGAGTATAAAATAGATGAGCATAACAAGTTCCACCTTTTAGATGAAAACTTTCGATGAAATTGAGACACAAAAAATATAAAATTTTGACACTGTTTTGTATTATATTAAAATAATTTAGTTTGATAAATTTCAATTAAACTATTTTTCAGTCAAAGGGGCCCAGTTGTAATGATATAATACACGTGTTTAAAGGGTTAGCATAGATATTAGAAGAAAAATTTTATTTTGGAAATATTCAAAATTGAAATCATTTTTTCACATTTCTGTTTTTTTTTTTCGATTTTTTTTTAAAAACGTCATTCATTTGCAAATAATTTTTTATTGCAAGATCAATAGTCACTTGGTAAGAACGTGTTATTCTAATGTCATTGAAACCATGTAAAGATTGTTGAGAAATCTATTGATTTCTATTGCAATTCAATTCGATCTTTGATCTTGATATTTGTTTAATAAAGTTGAAAAATTTTCACTTAATTTTTAATTCCTTTTTCAAATAGAGACCAAAAATACCAACAAACTTCGTTTGGGTCTTTATTTCTAAAAGAAAAGTATCGAAAATGAAGTGAAAAATGTTTCATATTTATTATTCAAATACCAGTAGAAGTTCAAAACGAACATCGTTGTTTTTCTCAATAGGGCCCTAAGAATTTGAGTTTTTCAATTTTTAAGAAAATTTATTGAGTAATTAGTTTTCTTTCAGACATGTATCAACAATTCTTTGATGTGTATTATTCTCTTTATTTCTTATTTGTTCTTCAAAGGTCAATTATATAAAATAATTGAAATTTGAAAAAAACGTTAGGGACTTTGACTGAAAAAGAGTTTAGATGTGAATTAATATGTGATTTTTTACACTTTAATTTCGATGCTGAGTTTGTTTTTTGAAGACTTGAATTTAATGGAATTTAAATTATAATTATTGTTGATAGTTTTAAGTTTAAGTGTGGTTATGAAAGAATATTTTATGAAATTCGATTTTGTCAGTTTATTTTTGATATTAAAAATTGTGTTATATATTTTGTTTTTTAATATTTAATTTATTTATATATATATATATATTTATTTGATTATTTTATTTTTTAAATTTTTTATCTGATAATATTTTAATGTTTTAGTATTGTTGAATATGTAATAGTATAATTGAGGAAGTTAATTGAGTATATAATGCAAATTAATATTTGTTTATAATTGTTTTGTATGTGTGTTATTTTATTAAATTAATAGATTTTCTTTATTGAGTAATGTTGATGTTTTATTTTAATTGTATTGTATTAATTTTTATATTGGTTTGATTGGAAAAATTTAGTATGTTGTGTATATTATCAGTTGGTTTTTATCTGAGATTTAATGGTTTTGGTTTTTTTTGATGTTGGTTTGAATTTTATATTTGGTTTTGTTTGTGTTATTGTTATTTATTGTATTTGAGACATTTGAGGGAAAATTTGTGTTTTTGATGTTAATTTTTTGTTTATTATTCTGTAAATTTGTATGTGTGGTTAATAATTTTAGATTATATTTTATGTTGTTGAATGAGTTATGTTTGTTTGTTGTGTTAGTTTAATTTTAATTCATGTTATGGGTATTATTTAGTTATTATTTTTATTTGTATGATATTTAGATTTTATTATTGAATGTTTTATTGGTAAAAGTATTTAAAGTTGATATTTTATTATATTATTATATGTTTATGATTGATTTGGTGTTTTAGTTGTTGTTGTATTGAGATAGATATGATGAATAATTATTTTATATTGTTTTTTGATTGATTTTAGTAATGTATTTATGTTTGTAGTTAGTTAGTGTAGTTTTCAGGCCATCTAAAGATGGCCTATCATTTCTACTTTAGTAGAAATGAAATTATTATTATTATTTTTTTTTTGATAACAATTAAAAGAAATTAAAAAATATTGAAATAAATTATTATCAGTTGTTGGTTTCAATATATTTTGATAATAATGTGTAGCTTTTATTATCTTTTGTCTTTGATTATAGTCAGTTTCACTATTAAGGTACAAAAAATAATACAAAATTAATTTATAAAATTTGTATTGTAATAAAAGAATTCAAAACATTTTCATTTTAATTGTTTACGAAACAAAATAATTGTTCACTTAACTTAACAAAAAAAATGAATTGATTTTATAAAATTATTGAAAACACATAAATTTTATCTACATTAAACATTTACCCCTTTCTTTCTGTGAATCTTTTTTTTTTTTTTTTGGAAAATTGATCTAATAAATATTTTGGTTAGGTATTTTTTTTTTAAACTCAAACATTGTATTTGTAAAAAATTAACTATATAATTCCTCATAACTACCGATAATTAAGAGATTAGAATATTGAAAATTTTAGGATAGTACTGTAGTTCACTGTGGAAAGATTCTGGGAAATCATAAAGTAATTATTAGGCAAAGTTTATAACTTTTCTGATCTTCTTCTTTTGATTTGAAATTGTGTAAAATAAGAAGCATTTTACTAATAAATTTCAACTTTAAAAATTTTATTTAAAGTTATTTTAGAAGTTTTTTTTAACAAAAAATTTTGACGCCTTTAATCTCATAAATATATAAAGTTCGCCGCGCTCTCAAGGATTTACGACATTGTTAAATTAATTTGTCCCAAGTCACTCAATTATTTGATCAATAGACGACACAGAAAAAAGTCCATTAATTTTACCATAAAGGTTGGAAATTGATTGAATTCCCTTTCTTTGTTTAAAACCAAAGTCTAAAATCAAACAACGTTTTTCGTTTTTAATTCCAAAGTAATTGATCTCATTTTTTAAAAAATTAAAAACGTTTAGATTCCTTTTTCTTTGAAAAAAGGAGAGAAGAGATCATTTATAAAAGGTTTTCAAAAGATGAGAAAAAGACATTTATACAAATTTTTGAAATTAGAAAAAAAAATAATCATTTTTTTTTTACTACATCGAGTCAAGAAATTTTGGAGGAATGTTCAAAATCATTCACTATTAAGAACGCACAATATACGTATAGGTTTTATGTTTGATCACCTTCAGATGTTTCATAATAAGTGCAAAATAAAAGGGGAATTAGAAACTCATTGATAAGTTGAGGATCTAGTTTTTCTCTGAATGAATTGTAAACCAAGTTTTATCCTTAATGGATAAAAATGTAACCTTTAATTTCAATGTTTACAATAAATCCAATAGTAGAAAAAGATCCTTTGAAAAACAAGTTCTTTAAAGTACCATTAAAAAATAACAAATTAGTTGTTTTGGGCATAATTTGTTTATTTGTTAGTTTTTTTATTGTATTAGATCCCAGAGTTGAAAAAATAAATAGCATCTCAAATTGTTTCATTTGTTCAACATTCACCGTTATATTTCCTCTTCTTGGATCCCCTTCCAAACTCACAATATGATATTATTCTGGTGCTAAGATGATATTAATCGTGGCTCTTCAAACTTCTCAGTATCATCTTATATCACTTCGAAAAATCTCATATTTCTCGTTCTTACAGGCTAAACTTGTCACATAATTAAGGAGATTGTTTCCAAATCAAAACAATAAAGACCATTATTTGATGTTCATTCAAAAAAAAAAAAAAAAAAAAAAAAATTATAAACATTTTCAAGATATGATTTTTATCACTTTAATAAAAAATAAATGATTATTCATTTTCTTAGATAAAATTTTTACCTTTTATTTTTGATTTATGATATTTTGTGAAAGTTTCAAATAAATTAGGAAATGTGTTATTTGTGAAAATGAAAAACCCAAAAAATATATTTTAATTAAAGATTTTTTTTTTTCTTGAATTTGGTTGAAAATATCTGTCCTAAAAAATAGAAATGACATAAAAAAATATTTAGTATAATTGTTTCAAGTATGGAATAAAAAATTAAGTCTATAATAATGTCTAGAATTCATATCAAAATTAACAATATTAGATTATTTTTTAATTTTATTTTTCGAGAAAATAGAATTTATGATTTTGTATTTGAATATCTTGTAATTTTAAATATTTTTTACCGTATATTCTAATTTTTAGACATGAACTCTAAAAAAAATTTAAGTTATAAAAAAAAAAAAACCAAATTAAAGATACATTTTTGGTATTTTTTTTTACAGAAATTATTTTACAATAATCCAAATTTTGTGCCTGAATTTGAGAGTTTTATATTATGCATTAAATTTTGATGAAAGTTTGTGTCTTAAATTTGAAACTGACTGTATTCTTTTGAATTTTGGAAAAGCTTGGTTAGGTTTTCTTGAGTTTTTTTTTATTTGGAAAATAGATAGATTTAACAAATAAAACCGAAAACCTCAAGAAAACCAGGGCACTCTATGACACTTTCCCTAATTTCTAAATTTTTGTTTAGGAATATTAATAAAGAGTCATAATTTTCTTTATCATTAACCAATGATAAAATAAATAATGAGTCTTGATTTCGAATAATATTAAGAATATTATTCTTTTTATTCTTTATTTTTTTTATTCTTTATTTTGAATTAATTCCTGAATCCAAATTTCTCAATTTTTACCCTAAAAAGGGCAAAAAATTGTGAATTTGTCCAATTTTGAAAAAGTTAATAATTTTCCGAACAAAATTTCTTAGAAAATATCAATAAACATTACAAAAAATGGATATTTCTACTGATATTTAAAATGAAATTAATTATTAGCCAATAATCTTCATGTTAACCCTTTTTTCAGAGAAATTCCAGTAATAAAAAATCCGTAATGGTCATTTCAAAAATTGTAACTGACTTTTTTTTTTAGTTTTTGGTTTAATTATTGGTTTAAAAAACAAAAACAAAATAAGACATTTTTATATCTTTTTAATAATTAAAAAGTAAATTATTAAGAATAATTATTACAGTCAGTTCCAATTTTAAGGCACAAACTTTCATCAAAATTTAATGCACAATAAAATCTGAAATTACGGCACAAAATTTGTAATTTTTTTTTTTACAATTTATTTTACTAGAATCTGAATTTAGTGTCTTGATTTGAGATTTTTATTGTGCCTTAAATTTCATTGGAAGTTTACACCTTAAAAGTGGAACTGATTGTAATTAATTGTTCTTGAATACAATAGTTATATATCTATATTTCAATTTATTATTTCAGATGAGTTACAATTTTTGAAAATGAGTTTATTATTTAAAAAGATTGATTCAAAATAGAGTTCTTGTAAGAAATGAATTCAATATATATTTTTAACAAAATAAATCCCCATTTTTATTTTTGAATTGTTTTTACCAATGAAGTCAACATTTTTAATTCTTTTTTCAGGTTAGAAAAGCTGGTTATTTTATAACATCATTTTTTTCATTTCAATTTTTTTTCGAAAATTTGGAAAAAACAATCCAAAATAATCCAAATAAACTATTTGATAATTGAGTTATTTAATAACTTTTTAAATTTGATTTGTTAATTATAAAAATAAATCTATTTATTAATCTCTTTTAATGTTGAAAGCATTATCATAATAAATTTGTAATTCTCATTTAAAAAATTACAATTTTAGCCAATAAAGATTGTAATTTTTTTTTTATTATTATTTTTTTTTGTAATACCAGACTTGGATATTATTATCATACTTTCAGTTTCATTTAAAAAACTCCAAACTTTCAACAAAATTAAAGGCACAACAAAAGCTCCAATTAAAGTATATTTTTCAACAAATTATCTTATTGAAAAACTGAAAATGACACTTTAATTTGTGAAATTTTTGTGTTTAATTATCATTCAAAGTTTGTGTCTTTAAAAATAGAACTGACTATTATTCGAAACTGAATTCTTTAAAAAATAATAATAACAATTTGTTTTTAAATAAAAAAATAATATGTTTATATATTCCATTTCAGTCAAAGGTAACAAGCCAAAACTAAAATATCACACTTTACTTTCAAGAATTAACCAAAATAGAGAATTGTTTAAAAATGAGAAAAATAATCAACTTTCTGATTAGAGTTGATATCCTATTAAAAAAATACCAAAATAAACTATAAAATTTCAAAAAAAAAAAAAAAAATAATAAAAATTTTGGTCCTCTTTCATCTGAAAATATCCTGCTAAATTTCTTTTGAAAATTATAAAGGTCAACGATATGTTATTTTTGAATTGTAAATTCTATGAAATTCAAAAAGAAACTACAAAGACTCAATTTTCTGAAACTAAATTGGAGTTTCAAACATTATTTTTTTTTTTTCAAATTTAATTTAAAAAAAAAAAATTAATTGAGTTTATAAAAAAAAAAAAAAGAAAAGGAAAAAATGATTCTGATCTCAAAATTGAAAATATATTTTGAAGATTTTGTTAAATTAAACTCATAGAATCTGTTTTATTTCTTCAATAAAACTTGAACCTCTTTGACTGAAAAAGAGTTTATATTTACTATATATATATATATATTTTTTTTGGGTGAGTTACATCTTTGAAAATGGAGTTTAATTATATCATTTTAATCAAAACCCAATTTAAAATATGATATCAAAGTAAATACTACTCTAAAGTTTAATAATATCTTACACCAAAATAAAAGAAAAACAAATAAATAAAAATAAAAAAGAAATTTGAAAACCAATTAATCAATAAATATTTAATAATAACTAAGTTACTTAACACCCAAATAAAGAATAAAAAAGCTAAAAATCAATAGAAACGGGTTTATATTTATTTCCCTTTTTATTCCATTTTTGAACTTCGATTTGATATATATATATATATTTATTTTAAAATTGAAGACAAGTAGCAAAAAAGACATTGTAAATTTAACCTTTTTTATTTATTTATTTGATTATTATTTTAGGAATTATTTTTCTAAATAAAACTGTCTGAAAACAACAGTAGATAAAAAAACAATAACAAATTAAATTACAAACAATTGGGCATACATTAAACAGTTGAAAGAATTACAATACCACACACTTTAAATTCAATTTGGGAATAATTTTGATTTATAAAACAATAACATTTCTTGTATTTTTTGTTTTTGTTTTCATTTTCTTTTTTCCGAGTTACGTAATCTGTTTCATTAGATCTCGAAAAAAATTTTCGAATGGTTGATAGAAGGTTGATCTTGAGTTTGTTAAATTGGAAAATCATACATACAATTGTTTGATTGTTTATTACCATTTGATCGATTAACAATTGTTGGTGAAATTTCAACAAATTTATCAATAGAATTTTAGTTCAGCTCCTTTCATCATTTTGGACATACTGATTTTTTTATTTTTTTGTTTTAACTTTTTTATATTTGGATGAAAATTATTACTTATAAAAACATTAATACCAACTAACTTAAATGTGGTTTTATATTACCTTTGGAAAAATATAATAAATTGGGTGTTATTTTGTCTATTTTGGATTTTGGGTATTTCCGAAATTTTGGAATGGGATTTATTTTATCTATTATTATTAGTATTATTATTATTATTATTATTATTATTATTATTATTATTATTATTATTATTATTATTGTTAGTATATATAAATTAGAGAATATATCTCCACTCATACTTTTAAAACTAGGAATTCAAAATAAAGAAAAAAAAAAAAAATCAAAAAATTTCAAGTTTCTGGTTAAAAGTTGTTATTGAAAGATCAAATTTTTTTTTTTTTTTTTTTTACGGTAAAAAGAAGAAAAAAATATCTTTTTGTTTTTGATTTTTTTTAAAGGAGGAAAAGATTCAATAAAAAATATTTTTTTAGATTGTTTTTAACTAAAATGTGATCAAAAAATAAATAAAAAAAAATGGTAAAAGTAAAAATGTTGAAAAAAATAAAAAAAAAAAGTAAAAGTAAAACTGTTGATGAAAATAAAAAATAAAAAAAAATGACTAAAAATGTAAAAAAAGAAAAAAAAATAAGAAAAAAAAAAATAAAAGAGAGAAAGAATAAAAAAAAAAAAAAAAAATGGGAAAATAATGTTTGTTTTAATTTTTTTACTTTGAGGTAAATAATCAAAGTAAAAAAAAAACCAAAAAAGATAGGATCAACTCAATGTTGATAATTTTGAGAATCGCAATAGTTTTTTATTTTAATAAATAAAGGGCGTAATGTATTTTTGATTAATTTATTGGCTGATTTTATTTATTTTTGATTTGAATTAGATACTTCTATTGGGAAAAGTACCTTAATTTTTTTATTATAAATTATTTGAAAGATTTGATCATTTGAATCAGATTTCCAATTGATTTGATCATTTTCTTCTATTTCATAAATAAAATTAATTTGTTTCTTTTGAAATTTAAATATGACTGTCTTTCCAATTAAAATATTATCATAATAATAATAAAAACAAAAATAATTTTCAACATCTAATTTTATTTTCTTTATATTTATTGTTTTATTGTTATTGTTGTTATCGCTTTCAATTGATAAATGAACTTTTTTTATTTCTTTTAAATTATTCATATCTGTATTTGAATTTAAATTAATTTGTCTTAAATATAAACTAAACTTTGAATTTTCCAATGATTGATTATTTTGGAAATTAAATTTGATTTTAAAACTGCATCCAATTGTATTGTTTTCTGAATTTATGTCTTGGAATTCTTTTGTTAATATTAATTTGAAATTTATATTATTTTGTAATTTCTTTAAAAGAATTTTTTTATTTCCTTTTGTAAATTGTTTTAAAGAAATATTTTTTTTTATAATTTGTTCTGGGAAATATCTAAAAACTGTTAAAACTGATTTTTCATAAATTTGATTTTTTTGTTTTTTTAATTTTTTTTTATTTTTTTTCAAATTTTCAATTCTATTTTCAATTTTTTCAATTTGTTCTTCATTGTCTGAAATATCTATAGCATCTTCTAAATTTTCTTCTTCTTGGAAGATTATTTTTCCCACATTTCGAATTTCTTTAGAAATGTCTCTATGTTTTTTATCTATTCCTTTGATTCTATTTTGTAACTTAGTATTATTATCTATATCGATTATAAGAGGTTGAATTGATAAATTGATAATATTTAATTTTTCTTTAATTTGATTAAATTGGATAAGAGTTTCATTTAAATTAATTAATTTCTGGCGAATTATTTGGATTTTCTTGATATATATTTTTAATTCTACAATTTCATTAACTTTAGTTACATAATCATTTTGATATTTTTCAGAAATTTTATTAAGTTCATTGTTATCAGCAAATAGCATTTGTTTCTTTGTATCATTTGAAAATAAATTAATCAATTTTGAAATTGAATTTTTTTTTTGAGCAAATAAAATCATTTTTTGTTTTTCAAGATTATTTAATTTTTTAATATAATTAATTACATTTTCATTATTATAAGTTCCTTCTATTATTTGACAATGAATTTTCAAATTTTTATTTATTTCTTCAAATAGACTATTTTTGATTTGTTCAAAGTTGAAAGATATTTCATTATAATTTCCAAGTTTAAGTTTTATTTTTTCAAGATATTCTGGATATTCTTCTAATAATTTCGTTTTTTCAGAAATAAGATTTTCGAGATCATTTTCATTTTCTTTTTCATTTCCATTGAGATTGCTGTTTTCATTACTAACGACTTTTTTACTATTTGGTTTGCTTTGTTTTAGTTTAAATAATCGAATCAAATTTTGTTCAAAAATCATTGGGTTAATTTTTAGTTGTTGGTTATAATTCTTTTGCAATTTTTGATAAATTTCTTGTATTTCATTTTTTAAAGAATTAAGATCTTCTAGGTTTATCTTTTCTTCATTTCCCCTGTTTTCAAATGCAAGCAATTCATTTTTTAGAAAACTCTTCAAAATTTGAGGTATATTTTCTGTCAAATCACTATTAATAGGATCTGTTATTTTGGGTTCTTCTAATTGAGTGAAAATCTCTTTAAAATTAATTCCCCTTTTGGCATTTATACTTTTTATTGTCTTGTCTTTTTGTTCAAGTTTTTCATTTTTTTGTGTAAGTTTGGTTTTGAATTTTGTATTTTCTTGATTCTTTTCGTTTAATTCATTATTCTTTGTTTCTAATTCTCTTTGAAGATTTCTATTGCGTTCATTCTTTTGTTCTAATTCATTGTACCCATCTTTATTGATTCTTTTAAGATTTCTAATTTGTTGCTTATTTTGTTTTAATTCATTATTCTTTGTTTTTAATTCTTTTTGAAGATTTCTATTGCGTTCATTCTTTTGTTCTAATTCATTGTCCTTTTCTGTGATGATTCTTTTAAGTTTTCTAATTCTTTGATTCTTTTCGTTTAATTCATTATTCTTTGTTTCTAATTCTCTTTGAAGATTTCTATTGCGTTCATTCTTTTGTTCTAATTCATTGTCCTTTTCTGTGATATTTCTTCCAAGATTTCTAATTCTTTGATTCTTTTCGTTTAATTCATTATTCTTTGTTTCTAATTCTCTTTCAAGATTTCTATTGCGTTCATTCTTTTGTTCTAATTCATTGTACCCATCTTTATTGATTCTTTTAAGATTTCTAATTTGTTGCTTATTTTGTTTTAATTCATTATTCTTTGTTTTTAATTCTTTTTGAAGATTTCTATTTTGTTCATTCTTTTGTTCTAATTCATTTTTTTTATTTTGAAAATATTGAGCAAAGATCCAATTCTATTATCACATCTTTAAAGAATAGAAGATAGACAAAGTTTATGGTAAGATTTATTGTTTTAATAAATTTATATGTCAATTTTGAGAAATACTAAATATAAAAATACATGTATGGAAATATTAACATGCACAATATAACAATTTAATTTTAATATCAAAAACATTTAGAAATAATTTTAATAGACTTTTAAATGTTAATAAACTATTTAAATTTTTTTTTTTATTTTGTTTTATTATTTCAAGCAAAGAATCTCTTAACTCTTATTTGTCATATTTTTTTTTCTAAAATTTTTTTTAAAAAAATATTACAGCAATGCCAAACCTTAAGCTATTTCCAATAAAGTGGGGCAAATTTATTTAAAAATATATCTTTTAAACTCAATCTTCAAAAAAGTATTTTAATATCCAAAATCATTAACTATCATTTATTGATTCTTGATAATAATTCAATTTGTTTCTTAGTATTGTATTACATAAATAAAATATATTAAATTTTTTAATCTCGATTTTAACTGATATTTTTAGGGTTGAAAATTGGTGTTTATTTTTTTATTTTTGATCGAAAAAATCGTTTTCATAACTTTTTTAATCTCAACAGATTTTCAAATAGAATTGAAAACATATAACTGCATTTTGTTATTGAAAAAACATTTGTACCCTTTACATATTTCCAGTTTTTTATTGAAATTGGTCGTACATTGTTTTCTCCAAAATAAAGTACTATTTTTTTTTTTTCCATTTTTTGGCAATATTTTAACAAACATATTTTGAAATAAATACAATAGTCATTGATTCAATCGGTATTAATATTAAACTTCATTTGGTATTTCCAATTAATGAATACTTTCACTAACAAAGATGATTTTTAATGAAATGTAAAAAAAAAAAACGCCCCACTTTTTTGGAAATACCTTATTTGGACAATTCAACCTTTACCGATTTTTAAAAGTTATTAAACAATTTTTAACTCGTTTAAAATAATATATTTTAGTATTAAATTAATATTTTTTACCTCAAAAGAAAAGAAATCAAGCGAGGCATCATTCTTATGGGTATTTTTGTAAAATGTGGATATTTGTAAATTCTCGACATTTGTAGACAATTTTTTTTATCACAATCTGCTTGAAAATGATAAATATTGTTTGAGTGAAGCGAGACACTTCATTTATTATGACTTATTTTAAGTCTTGGTTTAAAATGGCTGATATTTGTGAAGCAAATGTATATTAATTATAATTTTCCATTAATTTTCTCAAAAAAATAAATATATTTGGTGGTAATCGAACATATTGAACCTAGGTCAGGTGTTTCACTAGTACAATTACCGCCCTGAAAAAATCTACAAATGTCGAGAATCTACAAATATCTACAAAAATTATCATCAGCCATTCTTATTGATCTTTTCGTTTATACATTCATTTTTTTTTTTTTTAATTTTTTTCAAAAAATATTAAGGGACTAGTCTTGTACGACAACAAGGCAAAATTTTAAAATATGTTATTGGTGGTATTCTCTACTTACAAATTTTGTAGATCCCAAGTGTCAAAAAATTCTGATCGACTAAGAAAGCCATAAAAGAAAATTATTTTAGTGAGATCAATTTTTTTTTTCCATTTTTTCTGAAAAAGAAAACTATCAAATTCTTTTTTTTTTCTCACAATTTATCTAGTTTTTACCCCGTTTATTGCAATTTTGATAATTATTATACTATAACATTTCTTGGTTACCAGTAATATTAATCTAAAGATTTTATTTCTTTTTTGAGATAAAACTTTTGGTTAACCAAAAAAATTGATATATAAAAAGGGATTAAAAAATAATTGTATTTTTTTAAGCAGGGTAGTTATAATAATCAAAGTTTTAAAGTCGTGTAAAATTTTTTCTCAGAAATTTTGTTTTTGTATTAAGACAAAATTCGATTTTTCAAAATAAAATTTTCTTGAAGATATTTTGGAATTAGTTAATTTTATCCTCAAAATTCAAAATCATTTTTTTTCTGCCAAAAATGAATTGAATTGTTATAAGGATTCTCGTGAATAAGACCAAACAATTTTTATAAAACTAATTTTCCAAAAGTTAAAAAAATTTTTTTGCAATTTTTTTCATTTTTTGAAAATCAGAAAACAACTTTTTCAAAACATTAAAGAAAAAAATTTTTTTGCTTAATAGATCTCAATTTAATTGATAAACTGTAGTTAAGCTTCTATCGAATATTCATTTATTGAATCACCTATGCTTCATTTAGTTTTATTGGCTGAGATTTGAATTGAAATAGTAATGAAAGAAAAAGAAACCAAATAAAAAATTTGCTTTCGAAAACAATACTTTCCAACATAAAACGAAAAATATGTTTTCCCATTTTCAAGAATTAACTTGATTCTAAAACAAAATAATTTGTTACTTTTTTTCGTTTTATATTGGAAACATGTAAATTTTGAATTTCAAAAAAGATACTCAAATCAATAAATTGTTTAAATGAGGTTAACTCATCCATTTCATAAGTCGAAACACAAATTACAAAAAAAAAAATTTTCAAGATCGTGTCAAGATTTCATTTTATTTTCAAAAATGAATACTCCCTTCAATAAAATTCTTTTTTATCAAGCATCTACAATATCAAGAACAATAATAGAAGAATTGTAAGAAAACAACAATTGATAATTTCAATTAGAAGGTATTATTATAAAATTTAATTAAAATTAACAGATCACCAAAAGTAAATTCATGTAGACTAAGTTTGGTTTAGAATTGTGTAAAATTTGAGATTTTACCCATTCCTTTTTAAATGAAAAAAAAAAAAAACTTAGTCACCCTACAATGTACAAAAGACTTCATTCCACCACATTTAACAATTTAATTAGAAATGATCCAAAATTTCAGTAATTTTGGAAATGTTAATTACTTGACACAAATCAAATAATAATAATAATAATAATAATTTGATTTATAAAAATCATTACATAAAAATATCGATTTAAAAAACACATAAATTTTGAAAGATTTTTTGTACTCTTCCCATTTAAATATTTTTTGATTTTAGTTTTTCTGGGATTTAAAATAATAAAGCAATTTTTGTGTTTTTATTCATTTTTCTTTTTTTTTTGAATCTCCAAAAAAAAAAAAAAAAATATGATAATATTTTATTTACGGGTTTCCTAAATTTGATTAGATTTTCGAAATAAAAGAGAAAATCCTGGGATACTCGCATTTAATTTTGTTTTTAGAAATGAAAATATAAAAAACTTGATTATTTTACTCAATTCTTTTTAATCCGAGTAAAGAAAAACAGTCTATAAGATTTTATAACACCTATCAATATAGTGCTTTGTTATTTTTGATTTTTTCTTAACATTTATATATATTAAAATTTCTTGTATTATAGACTTTTAAAATTACCAAGAATATAATTTAACCTTCTTCATTTGAGTTTTTGTTAAATTTAATTACAGTCAGTTCCACTTTTAAGACATAAACTAACAACAATATTTAAGGAATAAAAAAATCCCAAATTAAGAAACATTTTTTGGAAAATTTTTTATACATGAATTATTTTCCTAGAATCCTAATTTTTTGCCTTAATTTAGAATTTTTTTATTTTTTTCCTTTTTTCCCATGGCTAAATCTTCTTTATATTGAGAAGAGTTACAAAGGAAAAAGATCAGAAGTTGATTGTTGACTAATAATGTGACACTGAAACACGAAAGTATGAGCAACTTGAAAATAAAAACGAAAAAGCAAAGGGTTAAAAATGACCACTGGGTTTAAAGCAAATAAGATCAAAAAAAGAGAGAAATTACAACAACTTAAACAACGATCCCCAAGTGAACATTCATGATCAATTATCAAATTAAATTAAATCAACCAAAAGTATCGTGGTTGTGATTTTGGTCTTTCTTAATTAAAGATAGTATTGTTTTTTTTTTTTTTTTTTTTGATTTTTAACCAATTGCTTCTTATAAACCCTTTTTAAATTTTCGTTTTTTTTTTCTTTTTTCCTTTTTTCAATTCAATTTTTTGCTTTTTGCTTATTTAATAATATAAAAAATTTCTCGGTTTTTTTTACTTGAACAATCGTCAGATCTATGTTTTTACGCTTAAATTACCTTTGAGTAAATTTAAGTAAAAGGATATCTAGTGTGTAATTTACACTTCGAATGTACCTTAATTTTTCTAAAAAAAACCAGAAAAAAAAATTTACTCGAAAAAATTTTTGCATTAAAACTCCTTAAATACAATTAATTTGTGATGTTTATGAGGATTTTAAGTGGTTTTTAATTGTTTGGTTAAAATTGGAAATTTTTGAACAAGGTTTTTCATTTTTTCTTTATATTTTATAAAAAAAAAAAAAAAAGTAAAAAATCAAAATTATTGAATTAATTTTTTTCATTTTTGAAATTATGATTTAACAATCAAGTGAAAATGGAAAAAGTACTAACTAAAAGAAAGATCATTTTTATTAGCCAATTGACACGATATTTTTTTTTAAAATAATACCAATTAGATTTTGTAATTTTTATTTCCTTAGATCTTGTAATAAAAAATTCCTCAAAAATTTTCTATCAACACCCAATTCAATTTTTCTTGAAACTAATAATTAAATTTTGAGAAACTAAACAAATAAAAAAATTGCTACACAAAAATAAATCAAATATTTAGCGTATTTGAAAATGGTAATTCATTTCAAAAAATCAAGTCTGGTTAACACTATCCTTGAAAACGTCGTTGGGAACTCCAATCCGAGAAAAAAACAAAAGAACCAAAAACTTGGAAACGAAGACAAAATCAATCCAAAGAACCAAAAAGGTAAAAACTAAGAGAAAATCACAACTCCTTTGTCATAATTCCTCTGATTTATAGAGACACTTGAACAATCCAAGTAACTCAATTTTACAGTTCTTGGCAATGTGATCTTCAAAGGTTAAAGTTATTTGAAATGATCTTCTTTTTTTAGGCTAGAAAATTGTGATTATTTTTCCCTTTTCAATCTCACGTTTCTTAATAAAGGTAAAAAAGTTTATATGCCCACTTTCTTTAAATTTTCATGAAAAATATGTATATTTTTAGATGAAATTCAAATAGGATCAAATTTCAGCTGGTCATCTTATTTGTCAATTCCCCAAAATCTTGGTTTTATTTAGGTTTCTTAGTTTACCCAATAAATCGAATATAAAGATCCAGTTAAATAAACTGAGATCACAAATTACAACATATTTGTTTGCAAATTTCTTGGTTAAAAAATAAAGAAAGGAAAATGAAGTAAAATTTTTTCCCATTTCTTATTTCAATGCCAATAAAATTATTTTTTGCTCCAAATTGTTATAAATTTCAAAGACCATTCCTCCAAAAATTTTAATTATATTGTACAAAAATGTTTTGAAGTCAAGTTGGAGAGATTCAGTCTTGGTTTTAAAAAAATGAAAAACTGTTAGAAAATCCTTTTTTGAATTTCCCAGAGTTTTTCCCAAAAATCTTACTAGTTGACATATAACAGAACTTGGGTATTTTTTTTAAAATTACTGTTTTTTTAGAATAAATGTGAAAAAATTTTCACTTCATTTTAGTTTGTTCTTTTTTTTTTCAAAGAGAGTTTTCAAAGTTGATTGAACTTTGTTTCGAAATTTCAATGTCGAAGATGAAAATAAAACAAAAATATTTTCCTATTATTTTAAAAATAGTAGTATTTGAGCTTTTTTCTTAACAATCTTTTCGTTTCCAAAGTAATTGATTGTAGAAAGTAACATGATTAGAAAAAATGTTCTGCAAACGTCAAGAAATAATATCTAAAATTGTGTTTATGATAAAAAAATTGATTGTTTTAGAAATATGAAAAAAAATTGTTTTTTTATTTGCTTGAAGAAGGATTATATTTTGAAAATATTTGTTGTTCACTTGGTTTTTATGTTTTTTTCGTAAAATTGGCTTCAGTTGTTTAATTTTTAAATGTGAATGTGAAAGATCCTTCAAACAAAAAAATTATTAAGTGATAAAAATGTGTTTACAAGAATAAAGAAATTTAAATTGTCAAAATGAGAAAAAGTTTATTTGTACTTTCTTCCATTAATACATTACTTTGTAAATCTTATCATTTTTTATCTTTAGTGTAATTTGGGTTTAAATGTAAAAAAATAAAAATATTAAGAAACTACAAATATTAAAACCAAATAGAGTTGTTTCATGAGAAATTCGAAGAGTAATTGTGAGTTTCTTTTAGAAAGTGGTTTGTTTTTCAGTTAACTTTAAACTTGGGGTTGATTATTTTTTGTTGTGTAGAAAAAAAGTAACAAAACTTTTTATCTAATCATCAAATTAAATCCAAAAAATTGACCATTGACAGTTTAGGTCTATTTGTTTGTTTAAAACAATCAAAAAAACTCTGAAGAAAAAAATTAATTTCACTTATTTAAAATAAAATTTGAAATTTAAGTTACTAACAGTCGACTAAAAAAAAAATCAAGCCCATCTATCATAAATTAAACAACTTAAGAAGTTAAAAAATTTCGGATAAATTTTTTTTTCGGGTTTTTTTAGAAAATTTACAAATTTACCTTACACTTCTTCCATCAATAAAAAATAAATAAAAATTTAGAATTGTTTTGTGAATTAAATTCTGTTCTTAGTTTTTGCCACAAAAGTGGAACTTGCTGTATTTTTTTATTAATCATTTTTTTAACTTTTTTTTTTATCCTAAATTATTTTATTATTATTATTAAAGTTTTTTTGTTTTAAATTTTAATTTCAATTTTTTTCTATATACTGAACGTATCAATTATGATAACAACTTTATTATGACCCGACCCCCCCCCACCCCCCCCCAACACCATTTTCTTGTAAATAATATTCATATATTTTATTTTGATAATTTTTATGTAATTTTTTGTTTTGTGGGTATAGTAAATAATAAATATCTGTTAACATTTCAATTAATCAATTGCTTTAATTTGATATTTCTAAATATGATTCTTTTAATTGTGTGAGGTTTTTTTTCTAAAATATTGAATTTTGGCTTTTTAAAATAATTGATTGATACTTATTTTCGAATGTTTTAAGTTTTTTTAAAAAGGAATTATGTTATTTGGAATTTATGATATTTATAATAATGGTATTATTTGGATAATAATTTTTAATTTTTATTAAAAATAAAAAAAAAAAAAAAAAAAAATATAAATTAAAATAAATTAAACTTACCAAATACAAATTTTGGAATTTAATGAATAAATGTCGGTGGAATAATATTATATATACATATAAAAATAATAATAAATTTAAATCTCGTAAAAAAATAATATGATTATAAAAATTTTAAAAAATTATCAATTTAAATATTTTATAATTTTGGAAATTTTAAAAAAATAATAAATAAATTTCATTTATATTTGAGAAATACAAATAAAAAGGAAGTATAATAATATAAAGAAAAGAAAAATTAACAAATTACCAGCTATTTTATAAAAATAAAAAAATTATTTTGTAAAAAAATATATAAATTTAGAATTTAAAAATAAAAAAACGAGTGAAACAGAGAGGGGGGGGGGACGAAAAGGGGGATAAATAAATTTTTAAATAATTATTAAATATTTTATGAAAAAATGAAAAATATGGGAAAAAAGTTACTAGCTATTTATTTTTATTATTTATTTTATTTATATTGTTGTTTAGTTAGTAAAAAGAAAAAAAGAAAAAAGAAAGGTGATGATTAGAATGTATTGAAATGGTATATAAACTTTTTTTCAGTCAAAGGGAATCCAAAAAAAAAATTTTTTTTCATTTATCAATTATTTTTTTATAATTAACCATTGAAGAACAAATAAGAAATAAACAAAATAATACACATTAAATATTTGTTTGATATCCATCTTAAAGAAAACTAATAAATCAATAGATTTTCTTAAAAATTGAAAAACTCAAATTCAAAAAAATTAAGAAAAACAAGAATGTTCGTTTTGATCTTGCTATCGGTATTTGAATAATAAATAGGAAACAATTTTCACTTCATTTTCCTTGCTTTTCTTTTAGAAATCAAGTCCCCAAACGAAGTGTGTTGGTATTTGTGGTCTCTATTTGAAAAAGGAAATGAAAATGAAGTGAAAATTTTCACATTTATTAAACAAATATCAGGATCAAAGATCCAAAAGAATTCCAATTGAAAATCAATATGATTTCTCAAAGTTCATTTCCACTATTTCAATAACATTAGAATAACACATTTTTACAAAGTGACTATTGATCTTGCAATAAAAAAATTTTTGCAACTGAATTATATATCAAAAAAAAAAATCAAAAAAATCGAAAAAAAAAAACAAAAATGTGAAAAAATGATTTCAATTTTGAAAATTCCAAAATAAATTTTTTCTTCTAATATCCAGGTAAACCCTTTAAACACATGTACTTCACCCATTACAACTGGTCTACTTTGACTGAAAAGTGGTTTGTTATAAATATATTCAATTTATTCTTTCAGGTAAGAAAACAAATTTTGAAAAATGTTTTGTTATCATTTATTATTGATTTTTTTAAAGATATTTAGAAATTAAGTATTTTTCTTGTCATAATTCAAAATTAATTCTTTTCTTCCAAAAAAATTTAAATTGTTATAAGGATTCTTGCGAATTTAAACCAAACTATTTTGTTAAAAAAAATTTTTTCAACATTTTAAAATTTTATTGTCAATTTTTTTTTAATATTTTCGAAAATGGGGGAAATGAGTTTTTTCTAAACTTTAAAGATTTGTTTTTACTTTTAAGATCTGAATTTCATTGATAATTTTTTTTTAAAGCTTCTAATAAATTTTATTTATTCTATCATTTAAACTTGTCTTAATTTTATTTGTTTAAATTAGGATTTATATATTAATGAAAATAATAATAATAAATTTATTTTATTTTATTTTATTTTTTTTTTCAAAATCAAGACTTTCCAAGACAAAGCGAAAAAAATATGAAACACCATTTTCAAGAATTAACTTAATTGTTAATAAAAATAATAAGTTACTTTTTTTGTGTTTTATATTGGAAATATGTGAAATTATTATTAGAAAAAATATATAAAATATATATATATAAATAGATGAGGAAAATTTATCCATTTCATCTGACCAATACACATTACAACAAAGAAAAAAAATATTATTATTATAATAATAATATAAAGATCTTTTGAAGATTTCATTATTATTTTAGTAATATATATATATATATATATATATATATATATATATATATATTAGTAGTTAAGCAACTACGTTTGGTGGGTAAAACGGAGTATTTTTCTATAAAAAGTTCATTCTAATACTTTGTAAATTTCACACATTTTTTGATTTGATAAAACGTGGATTTTTTTTTAAAACGTGGATAATGGACTAGTGGTGATGCGTCAAACGTGTCATCTTGAGGTGTAGGTTAGTTTGATTCCGCGTATATATATATATATATATATATATAAATAAACCCCAATTCAAAATTTTTAACACACCAAAATTCGATTTGTGAAAAAAAAAATCTTATTAAATCAATTAACGAAGAAATACCAAATTAGAACCATTCGCTATTTGAAATGTTAACACTTGTTTAAAAATTACAATACTCACAAAACAATAAATAAATAATTATCAATACAAATAAATCAAGGTTGTGTTAAAAATTTTGGAGAGATCAAAACTAAAAAAAATACATTGGTAAATTTGTTGAAATTCTATTAGGAACATTGATCGATCAAATGGTCAGATACTACTAATTAATTTTGTTTGAGTTCTTCTATTTGGAACAACTCAACTTTAATCTAATATCAGCTTTTGAAAAAAAATGTTGCTCGAACGAAAACAAGTACGTAATTCAAAAAATGAAATGAAAAAAAAAAACTAAAAGATGAAAAAATGATTTTCCATATTTTTCAAAAATCAAAATTATTTGTAATTTGAATGAAATTGTATTATTGTGATTCTTTGGAACGTTTTAGCTGTGTGGAAAATTTTGGTTTTAAGTTTAAAGTAGTGAAAAAAATATCGGACATGAAAAAAGTGACAAACAATATTTTTAATTGAAAATATTAGGGAAAATTATTGTGTAATTTCATTTATTTACAATCAAATTCTTTTTTTTAAGAATCAAACTTTTTAAATAATAACCCACCCGCTTCTTAGAATGATGATTAATGAAATCACACTTGTTCAAAACACCGTTCAATAAATCAAAAAAACAAGAAGAAATATTATCATTTTCAAACTCTAGTAAACCTCTACTAAACTCGATTGTTTTTCAAAAAAAGTTGATCTACTTTTGCTATAAAATAATCACTTGAGTATTCTAGAGACACCTCTACGTTGATGAACTTTAGGTAGGTTTATTACTAATCTCATAAAAAAAATGGGGATTTATAATGGGGATTTGATTGAAAATAAAAGAAATTACACAAAAATTTTACTAATATTCACAATTAAAAATCTTGTCCGGGATTTTTTTCATGTCCGGTATTTTTTTCCCTACTATATATATTATAATCAAAAAACAAAAAACTTTGGTGAGCTGATCTAATTTGTAATTGGTAAAAAAGTTAAATTTTGACCACTTTTCTTCCTCAATTAGTAATTTTAAAAAAAAATTAATTCTTTTTTAACTCAGTGTTTAAAGAGTTTACAATTTTAAAGGCTTTTAAACTCAAAACCTACTTTGTATTGTTTTTGTGATTTCAAAAATAGAAAATCAAACTATTTTCATGGTTTTAAATACAAACCTCTCACTTAAATGGAAAATAACGAATTCACATTATTTGAGAAGAATTTTTAATCAATTACTTACTGCCTGTATATAATTGTTTTTTTCCCCGTTATTTAGCAAGTTTTTTTGTTTGCATTTTTTAATATCCGAGAAACGGAAAGTATGATTTCAAAAAAATTAGAGAACTTTTTCAAAAAACAAAAAACTGAAACAACGAATTAAACGAAAAATATATATAAAAAAAATGAAAAAAACGCGATTTTATAAGTCTTTCGTGATTTTAAAACGAAAAATTGCAATACCTGTGATATATATATATATATATATATATATGTGTGTGTGTGTGTGTGTGTGTGTGTGTGTGTGTGTGTGTATTGTTTATCATTTTCTTTTAAAGTTTCAAAAACAAATCAAAGAGTTTAATTTTTATCAAAAATCGGACTTATGCTTCAAAAAGTTAAAAAATTTTTGAATAAATAGATTGCTCAATTTGAACTTTTTTTATGATTATAAAATGGATAGGATTGGGGCAAAAATCCCTCTTAATTTTTGAAGTGGATTCGTTTCTTTCTTACTGTTTTTTTTTTTTTTTTTTTTTTTTTTTGGAAGGTCCATCTATCTTTTGATTCTTTATTTTCTCTAATTTAAATCAGGGATTCAGAAATAGTATATAAGTGCCTCGGTTTTTGTTTTTATTTCTAAAATTCTAAAATGAACCTAATGGCTATTTTCAAGAATTCAAAATAATTGAACAAAATCTATGATTTCAATCTATTCTTTTAAATTCTATGAAATCTAACAGTAAACAGGTGAATTTTTATTACTTGATCTTGAATAGTATAAATAGACTATTTCCAAAAAAGTGTGGAAATTTTATTTACAAATATCTTTATTAAACTCAATCCTCAGAAAACTATTTAAATAGACAAATTATTGACAATCATTTATTGATTCTTAATAACTATTCAATTGGTTTGCGAATATGATATTACATAAATCAAATATATTGAATTTTCTCTTCTCAATTTTCTCAATATGAAAATTGGTAGTTATTTTTTTTTCTTTTTGATTGAAGAAATCATTTTCCTATAGAGGTTTTATATCGACAAAAATTGCAATAGGATTGGAAGCTTATAAATATATCTTGTTGTTTAAAAAATCATTTGTACCTTGTCAAATTGTCTATTTTTGATCAAAATTACCCGTCTATTGTTTTCACCAAAAAAAATTTTTTTTTTTTTTTTTTCATTTTTGGGATAAAATTTTGATGAATGCTTTGAAATAAATACTATATTTTCGCTTGATTCAATTGGTATTATTATTTCACTTTATATGATAATGTCTATTAAATATATATATATCGGCAATCAAATAGGATTTTTATAAAATCTTAAAATTTTGTACTTCTTTTTTGGAAATACCTTATATAAATATATTTAATATGGTGGATTGACATTTGAAAAATTGTAATTGATTCGCATATAATGAAGAAAAATTTCATTTTTTGAACTTTTTTTTCGTGGTTTTTCTTTTTAAAAAGATCTCGTTTTGCATGAACTTGTCAAAGGTAGATTACTTTTCGCTCCTGGATTAGTGAGTGTAATTCTTAATTATTTTCGATTTTATTTAAAAGTCTAGTCATTATAGTGTAAAATAATATGATAATTTAGATATATCACAGGTATTGCAATTTTTCGTTTTAAAATCACGAAAGACTTATAAAATCGCGTTTATATTTATATATATATATATTTCGTTTCATTCCATGTTTCAGTTTTTTGTTTTTTGAAAAAGTTCTCTAATTTTTTTGAAATCATACTTTCCGTTTCTCGGATATGAAAAAATGCAAACGAAAAAACTTAAAAACAATGGGAAAAAAACAATTATATACAGGTAGGAAGTAATTGGCTAAAAATTCTACTCAAATGATGTGAATTCGTGATTTCCCATTTAAGTGGGAGGTTTTGAATTTAAAAACATGAAAATAGTTTGAGTTTCTATTTTTAAAATACCAGGGCAATACAAATAGGTTTTCTGTTTAAAACTCTTGAAAAATTTAAACTCTTTTTACACTGAGCAAAAGAATTAATTTTTTTTAAAAAAAAAACTACTTGAGGAAGAAAAGTAGTCAAAATTTCACTTTTTTACCAATTACAAATTAGATCAGCTCACCAATTTTTTTAGGATTGTTATTACATCCTCTTGAAACAATTAAATATTATCAATTGAAATTTAAATTTAAAATTTTTCTAATTAATAAAGTAAAATTTCACAGTTCAAACTTAAGTTTAAATGTGTAAATAAATAATACAAATTTTGAATTCGTATTGGGTGTTAATTTAAGTAAAAATAGTGAAGTGTGAAGTTAATTAAAATATACTACGATTAAAAAGAGTACAATGTTATTCATTCTATTAGTCAAATAGCTTATTTGAATCTTTAATCAATTACCCACCCCTCAATATTATTTTTTGTTGAATACAAAAATATAAAAAATTATTAACTTAAATTTTTTTTTTCATCAAATGAATTCTCCTTCAACTTATGAGCAAGACAATTAAATTACAAAAAAAAATTTTAATTATTTCAACCCATTTTACACCTATTTTTTTTTTTTTTTTTTTTACTTCATCCATCATCACATGTCTTATTTCTTAACAGTTAGTTCCTTAGGTATTATTTATTATGTTATGTTAAAAAATAATTTCATTTTTTATTATTTATGTTTTAACAAAATTGTTTTGAAATAATTCTTTTGTTGCTTTTTTTGATCAAATTTAGTACTTATTACAATTTAAAAACAAATATTTCTTTATTTAACTGTGAGAACAAATTCCAAACATTGGTTAACCTAAGTAATAAACACTTTCACTTTTTTAGATTTTTTTTAAATTTTTTAAGATTATTTCTTTATTAAATTCACATATTCTATTATAATGTTTATTTACTTTTAAAATAACAAGTGGAAATTGATTAATCAAGAAGGTAAAATATCAACTCCATTCCACAAGTACAGAAGGTTTAAATTAAAGTAGCTGGTAAATTTGATGTACAATCATTAGTATTTACTTTTATTTTTTTTTTATAAAATTTTATTTTTTTTTGTGATCGATCATCAATTTTATTTTTTAAAAAGTATTTCATTACATTTAAATAAATTTTAATTCAAATTTTTAAATTATTTCTTTTTTTGTCACAAACTCAATTAATTAATTATAATAAATTATTCTTTCCATTATTTTACTTATTTGTATATTTTATTTATTGATTTTTTTATGGTGATAATAATTAAATATTTTGAGATGTTTAAGGTTAATAAAGATTCAAATTAGAATTGTGTTTTTTTTTTAAAAAAAAATTTATGTATACGTATTTGTAATCTATGTAATTCGTCGTTTTTTTACGTTTTTATCCTTAACAAAATTTTTTTTCCTACATATCATATATATATATATATATATGATATATATCAGAGAAACGAATTTTACGCGTCGCTCACGCGTACAAAACCTGTTTAATGAAATCAAACAAATCATCATATATTATATATATATAAACTCTTTTTCAAATATTGTGACTCACCTGAAATAATAAATTGAACAATAAAAATTACCCTTTAGTATTCAAGAACAATTAATAACTAAATCTGATTTGTAATTCACTTTTAAGTGATTCTAAATGTATGAAAGCCTGATATATTAAAAATTAAAATGAATAAAACCAAAAACGAAAAAAAATTGAGTCACAATTTTTGAAATGAGCATTACGAATTTTTTATTACTAAACTTTACTGAAAAAAAGTTGAACAACAAGATTTTTTATGAATGATTAAATTCATTTTCAATTACATTACATAGTCACAATTTTCATAGTGATAATTTGTCTTTTCGAAGATCTCTTTTTTTCTTCCACATGATCTTTTGAAAAAAAAAAAAAAAAATGAAAAAAAAGTTAAAGAAAAAGAAAAACAAAAGAAAAACAAAAATTTGAAAAAGCAAAACGAAAATTTGCATAAATAGAAAAAATGATTCTGATCCGAAAAATTTGAAAATATTTTTTTAAAAAGAATACTGGAATAAACTCTCAAAACAACTTCCATTAACATTATAAAGTGAGTCAAAATTTTTGAAAAATAGTTTATATATGGAATTTTTAGGGAATTCCTTTTAGGAATTATAAAAAAAAAACACTATCAAGAGTTTTATGATTACGTACAAAAAAATAAACAATGAAATACTATAATATTTTTAAAAAATTAGTTAAAGAGTGATATCTGATTTGAAATTTAAATTGTTGTGAATTAGGTTTTTGAATATAAATGCACCAGTTTCAAAGTGTTTACATTTGGAATTTTTGGTGATTTGAAATTTTTGTTAGTTTTTTTGAACCAAAATTGTGAGTAGCTTCATAATATTATTTTCAGAGAGTAGTTAAGTAGTTATTTATGAAGTAAATTTATGGTAGGTGAACAGTAAATTCAAAATTTAAATTGTAAAAATTGGAATTGAATAGTAATTTAAATTGAATTTAATTTTAGAAAGTTATTTAATATCAAAGATTTTATAAATAGAGATAGAA